>VWZT01000370.1:493359-562790 GCA_013397055.1 Pachycephala philippinensis
CTCTGTTCCTAGGTTGGCCTCTTTAGGCATCAGATGGTGACTGGAAGAGGGGGCTGGGGTAGGCAGGCTCTGAGGTCTGAGTTGGTGTCAGCTGAAAGCTGCTTTGGAAATGGGTTTTTGTTCTCCTCTGACACCTGAGTAGAGGTCCCCATGTTGTCCAGGCTGTGTGTGCACGTTAACGTGCCAAAATCCTTCATTCTGCTTTCCCTAGGGTCACCTGGAAGTGAGGCAAAGTACCCAGTAAGGCTGGTGGTCACACAGCAGGAGTGGGCTTGGGCTCTCTGCCCACACCAACCTCCTCCATCCTCCCATCCCTCACTGCCACGGTGCCAGGAGCTGGGATCAGGCTGGCACAGTGGCCAGGGTCCTTCCCCCACAGGGCCTTGGTGTCCCTTGTCACAAGGGCAGATGGGATTTGTTATAATCTGAGCTCAGGTTGTCTCCAGAGTCGGTGTGGAGCTGGGTGCTGGGATGTGCTGGTTTGTGGTCACTTTGGGCTGCTGCAGAGATGGTGAGTCACAGCACTTGGCATCACTGAAAGCAAAAACTGGGGGATATGTGGGCTGAGTGCCTCTCATCGCCTGTTCCTCGTGCTTTCCCAGCTGTAATTTGCAAAATAAAAGCAGCTCTGATGCTCATACACTGATAAACAGCTTTAAAAGATTAAAGCAGAAGTGAATATAGTCCAGCATCAGGATCTGATGCCCACAAGTCGTGCTGAACCTCTGCTATAAATCACAATAAAACACAGCAGCCAAACCTGTCTTACCAAAGTCATTTGTAGTCAGGGATTCAGTACAAAGGAGCACAACTCCTCTTCAGTTCTTTGGTGTTGTCCCCACCAAAGACATGGTTAAAATGTGCCAGCAGAGCTGCACTCAGATGGATAATGCTCTGCCAGGGCTCCTGTTTCACCGGCATTATCTGGAGTGTTTAATGTTAATATCATTCTCGCTTAGATAGACTTGGCATTCCTCAGTGTTTTCTTGTTACAGGAATTTCCTTAAGTAGAAACTTTTTTCTTCAGAGTAATTTTTGGTTGATTATTGCTTATATATGCAATTAGTGTAATTGCATCTGATTATGCAAATGTATTTAACCATATAATTAGAACATGGAGGGATGAAATATAATGCAGTTGGGAAATCTTTTGTAAAACTTTCCAGGCTTGGGACTGTGTGCAAGGTGGTTGTTATCTCTTGAATTGTAGGTTGGTAGACTGGAGATCCTGGTTCAGCATCCTGGCTAGTTTGAAAACATATTTTAAATAAGCTGTTAATTGCTCCTAAAAGTGGTTACATGGCCTTCATGGTGTGTAACTTCTGTTTTTTACATTGTAATATGAGGAGATCACTGCTGAACTCAACCTGTGTCTTACACGTGCATCTATACTTTACATCCAGGGTCATGAAAGCATCAATCCTTCATCAGATCCAAACCCCAGATTCTGCCTTCAGATGGAGTCTCTCAGGGAGAAGAGAAGAGAGCAGGACAGAGCTGTGTGCCTTGGGTGCTTGTTGTCTGTAGCTCAGGGGCTGAGCTGGCCCCAAAATCCCTTTGGAAAGCACCCTGCCTTGAAAAGGACTGAGGAGGAGGAGGAGGTAGAATGCTGCATTTTCCAGACCATGGTCTGGAGATGTTTGTTGTCATTTAAGAGGTCTGGCAGGAGCAGGGGTCTGAACCTGCTTTTCACATTTCTCACACAGTGCTTGAATTGCAAAAGCTGCTGTTCTTTGTCATTCTGTGGTTCCTGGTAAAGCTGTGCCAGGAGCTTCACACAAGTCATCAAAGCACCTCGCTTTAGATCTGATTTTCAGCTGTGGCACAACAGCCAGGCTCACTGCCAAGAGCTGTGGAGAGAAGAGGGGCTGGATGATTACAGCAGGATTGAGTGATTTCTCAGCAAGATGTGCTTGTCTGTGCCCTGAAACAAGAGCCTTGTGAGCCCCAGGACAAAGCAAACGTGTGGGGTGTGTGCAAAAAGCACCAACAGTGTGTTCTTATTGATCATTTAGGTTGTGTTAATGTCTTCTGCTTCTAGTCAGAAATTAGTACCTAAAGTGATTACTGCCCCTTGCCAGGAAGGACGCAGTCCAAATGGCCAGTCTGGTGTACACCTGCCTTGATTATTTCTGCAAGGACTGCAGGGATTTGCTTCTATTCAGCTTCACAGAGCTGCAACTTCTCATTGTCCTTTGCCTCTTGGTTTGGGCTGCCTTTTGGCCAGCGATGTCTGAAACTGGTTTTCATGGATGCCAGGAAGCTCATTTGCTCCTCTGAGGCCCAATTCCTGGCAGCAGCAGTGTGAATGGAGATGGGCAGGAGGCAGTCTCACCCTCAGGTGCCCTGCTTGGTGTGCCAGGGGTGGGCAGAGCTGAAATGTAGGCCAATGTCCTCTGAATTTAATTACTGCAGGAAAAATGAACCCTCTAGCTGCTCTCTCACCACAGCAGTGAGACCCATGAGCGGCTAGTGCATTATATCTGAAGTCCTGTGTGTTGCAAACTGCTTGTGGGGTTTGTGGCAGCTCAGATGTTGCTCCTGTGCATGGCTGTGAGACCCAAGTTCCCCTCAAACTTCTTCAGACTGAAGGTATTGGAGTGAGCTGGCTGGGCTTGGGGCAAGTGCCTCCCACAGGTATAAAAAGTTGATGGGGTCAGGGTGGGGGTGTGGAATTATCTCCCTCATATCAGGGTAGCAGTGCTTGGGGAAGTCCTGGAGAACTGGGAGCACAGGATGGAAATACTCCTGGTCTGTGTTGCTTGGTGTGGGGACACAGCTTTGGCTCTGGAAGGGACTTGCTGACCTGATATTTCTAAAATGTCCTTCGAGGAGCTGTCCAGGAGTTGGCAGCCCAGCCCAGCCCAGCCCAGGACGTGCTGCTTCTCTCCTTAAAGAGAGTTTCTGCTGCTGCTGACAGCAGTCAGAGAGGATTCCTCATCGTGGCCGTGCTGCTGGGGGCAATGTCTGAAGGAAACCCACACAGGACAGGGCTGGGTGTGCTGCCAGCTCTGCCCCAGGCAGGGGGGTGTTCTGGGGGAGCTCTCACCTGAGCTGATGGATGCTGGTGATGGGGATGGCATCCCCCCTGCAAGCAGCCTGTCCTGGTACATGGATCATGGCACTGATGGGAAAGCCTGGCCTGATTCCTGACCTTGCTAGTGCATGGTAAAGTACAGAGGAAAGCTGCTCTGATCTTTGGGACCTCTCTCTGTGAGAGTTCCTTTGGGTTTTCTGTGGTCAAGAGGTACCTGATGGAGGTGCCTGCAGGCAGGGTGTGACATCCCTGGTGCTCCCCATGAGCATCTGAAGCCTCTGAGTGAGCAGCAGCAGAATCTGAAGCCTTCCTGTGCAGATGCTCATTGCAGTTATTATCCACTGGGATTCTTTTACTGCAACAGCCCGTGGTGCCTCAGCACGGGGCAGGTGTGTTCTCAGGGACACAAAGGAGAAGCAGCATCCTTCCTCTTAACCTGGAACTGCATCAAAGCCATAAAGTCACTTTTCCACAGCCTGTAGCAAAATTGGGAAATGAAGCTGGGTTTGCTGAGGCTCAGGGCCTTTTAGCCTCCCCATCCTTTCTGGTAGGAACATTTCTAGTTAGCCAAGAGGATGGACCAGGCAGTAAACTAGATTTACAATTTTTTTATTTCTCAAACGATTCTTTGGAATACTTTATTGAGCAGCAAAACTAATTACATCTGCTCATCTCCCACTCCCACATAAAATACAGAGAGATTTTCTCCAGGATCATATTCCTTTCAAAAGGGTTTTTTGTACCATTCTCTGCTCAGTGCCAGTCTGGGAAACATGTGCAGCCATTTGATAAATATATTGTGAAAATCATGGTTGAAGTGGCAGTCTGCCTGCAGCAGAGGAATAGCTACAGGGAAAAATGGTAAATAAGATATCTGTAAGTAAATTAATTTTGCTCATATAAGCTTGTTTGCAGCTTTGGTTCGTGTCTGCAGCATAATCCTCCTCTCTACAGCAGGTGTTCAGTGTTGGGGGGATCAGCAGGGACAGGGAAGCTGCACAGGAGATGGGAGATGGTGATGGTGGAATTTCTGTTTTGCTGGGATTTTCCCATCACAGCAAGGTATGGTTGTGCCACAGCCTGAAAAACTGCAAACCCACCATTGACTTAGCCTTGCAGAAATTAATAGTTGCCTTTTGTGCTGAGTTTATGCACAGTGAGACTGGGCTGCACGTAACTGATTTGTTTGTTCGGAAATCTTTGCTTTCCAATATAGTTTTGGAAGATTTATCAGTGAAAAGGAATCCTTCAAAACAGCAGAATCTGAAACAAAACTCAGCTCTACAGATAAACTGTTATTTTCTTTAAAGTCTTTCTGGATTTTTTAGCCTGCTTTTAGCAGCACTGTATTATTTGTTTCAACGCTGTATGGGTCTGTTTGTTTTGATCGGATGAACTGATTTATGGGGTTTATCTTCAGTTTATCTAGTTCAGTTGTCAATTAGCTGGAGATTTATTTTGCAGCCTGTGCTGTGGGTTAGAACTGAGCAAGTTTGCTTCAGCTTTTGAGGGGGAGACACCTTGGGTGCCTGGTCTGGGTGGTGAGGAGCTGCTCAGGTGACTGGCATGAGCATCACTGTTTGCTGGGCTGCTCTTCCCAGTGCTCCTGGCCTTTTTTCCTGCTGACTGAGCAGCGTGAGACTCACAAATGTTCAGTCCAGGTGTGTGGTTTGTGGGCTTTCACGCCTCCCCACACAGCAACATGGGCAGATTCTTCCTTCCCCTTGCTCCCACATGTGGGGAAAACCTCGTGGCAGGAGGAGGGAAGAAGGTGTAAGAGCTGCAGGCTTCAGCTGCAGATTCATTTTCCTCTTGCTGCTGCCTAGGAGTGAGGTGAGCTGTGACTGTCCAGGGGCTAAAGCTGCTTCAAGGAAAGGCCTCGGGTTTGTTTCTCTGTAGGCAGAAGAAACAGCTTTTAGTGCAGGGTGACCTCGGAGGTTTCCTCCTACCCCTTGGGCAGGCTGGGTTAAATGGTGGAAGCATTTTCGCTCCCTCCTTCCCTTCATTTAGAATGGTTTCTGTGATGTACCAGCCTGCCGGGAGAGCTGCAGCCCAGCCCTGGCAGAGGCTGCACACAGCAGGGATGTGGCTGGTGCTTTCCTGGCCGTGCAGAGCAGCCCTGGGCAGCCCTGACCTGCACAATCTGCAGGCTGATTGTACTTCTGAGGAGGTGACCTTCCCCTAGAGCCAAGCATGCAGGCATCCCATGAGTGTCACTGGGAAATGTGCTGCTCCCCAGGCTCTGGAGTGCAGGGAAAGCCTCTGCAGAGCAGTGGGGTGACTGCAGGCTTGCAGTTGCCCTGACCTCATGCTCCTCATTCAGCTCAGAAGCTTTCCAGACTTCACAAAAGCATTTTGCAGACAGCAAGTCCTCAGTGGGCTTCCCGAAAATCCTTTTGAAGGATCATTGCTGGCTGACCAGCCTGCAACCTGGGTTTGGGGGTTTGGGAGAGCAGGGAGCTTGTGCTGCTTTGCCCTGGATTTGTGGGACCATGTACAGTGTTGTGCTGCACTGAACCCCACACCCCTTCCCTGGCTGCTGAGAGCCACCCGCAGTGCCTGCACCCTGCCTCCAAAGGGGATTTGTGCTTTGGGATTGAAGTGTTTAAATATAGTTTTAATAGAAGCTTTTAAAGCTGATCTCACCATTTTATTACTGTTTTGAGTGAGTGACACTTCTGTCAATTTGTTTCAAGCAAGCCTGCGGAAGAGACAGGAGGGGGGAAAGGAGGTGAACACTGGGATGTGGAGAGGAATATGTTAGATGTGGATATTCCCTTTCTGTGACACCGAGTGCCCAGCGTGTATCCCCATGATTGGCACATGACCTAGGGTGAAGCCTCCAGTCGAGATCTTAATCTGGTTTTCTCATTGGTATAAAAGGTTCCTTGAGCTTGGCTGCCATGGGGGACTCAAGAGGTCATCCCTGTGCAGCAGAGTTCACTGCAGTGTGTTTAGCTGGGCATTGCTGGGCAGCTCTGAGCCCAGCTCAGCCTGTGCTCCTTGCCAAGGGCTGTGTGTGTTCCCAGGCTGGTGCTGGATGGGGCTGTTTGGACTCACTCACCCCCACCCTGTCCTCATGTAAATGAAATGATGATGCAAGTGTCACCTGGCTTGCAGGGGTTTTATGCACAACCTGCTTTGAATACAGAGAACCACAGGTTGTTGCAATATTTCAGGGTTAAGCCTGCTCTGAAATTCACTGGATGCAGGCCAGGATGCTGTGAGTAAAGTCGAGTCCTCCCCCACTGTCCCCAGAAGCTGGGCAGAGGGATGGAATGATGCAGTGCTGCATCTTCAGAGGTGATTAAGTGTTGACAGCCATGTGCTGCAGAGGATCATTTCCTGCTCTGCACTGTGCTGGGAAGACTGAAATCTGTTTTAAATTGAGACTGAAATTAGCATCCAGGAAACAGCGCTTTTATGCAGCAGTTTTAGCTTTGTATTGCACTTTTGTGTTCTGTAGGTCTTTTCCCGAGGAAAAGCTGATTCCCACCATGCTTTAATCATTAAGCATTGGTGATTTGCAACTCACTACAGCTTTTATACACGATGGGCAGCAAGATTAACATGTATTTGCACACAGACTACAACTGTGTGGGGCCAGGGGCAACCCTGGAACCGGATTTGTTTTTAAATTCTGCTTTTGCTGACTGTGTTGCAAGTGGCAGTGTGGAAGTCACCAGGCTTGGCCCTTCTGTGACACTCTAAGGCCCTACAGGGCAGCAGACAGACCACTGGGGAGCCCTAAATGGCTGTGGAGTTGTTGTTATGGCTGTTGGCTTTGAGTACATGCCAGAAGCTCTTGTGTCCTATAAATAAGAATTCAAGAGGTCAAAAGTTCGACCCTTGGCCCTCAGCTGTTGGGATGCTTCTCCCAGTGTTGGAAGCTCTGGTTGGCTGTAGGCTGTACAGAAGGAGAAGTTCTGTTTAGCTGTGTCACTTGTTACACATCAGATAAAATCTCATTTTTATCTCTTTCCTGTCTAGCTCAATGCCTGGGTTTGCCTTTCAGTCTGAGTGTTTGTACCTTGTTTACAGCCTGCCAGTGTTCTGCCTTCACTCTCTTGCGTGCTGGAAGAAGCCAGAGATGGCTGTTTGGTTATGTTTGCGTTGAGTGAACATCATTATTCAGTTTACCTCTGTTTGTGATTCCTTTCAGGTGTTTCATGGAGCCTTTGGGCACTAACATCGCTGCTCTCTGCGTGGCCATCTGAGACCAAACGAGCTGGACACAGCCATGGGGGACTCTCCAGCAAATGCCGTGGATGGAGGCATGGACACACAGACTGAGCTGGTGGAGAGGGTGGCAGCCATAGATGTGTCTGTTGTCCCAGACAGAAGTGACCAAAATGGTGAAGACAACCCTGAAGAAAACGACACAGTCTTTTCTGATAACATAAAGGACATCCAAAGAAACGGAGTCGGCAGTGACATGGGAATCAATGAATTTCTGCCTTCCCAACAGTCGGAAGATGCTCACTTGAGGCATGTTCCCAAGAGACCTCTAACTAGACCTGGTCTATCAAGTAGGAAGTTGTCCCTTCAGGAAAGATCATCAGGAGGTTATTCAGCTTCCAGCAATGTTCCAGGTTGTGGCCCTTATGCCACAGGGCCATCGCCACGGATAATGAGGAGACCAACGATAGAGTCCAATCGGGTCTCCATATCAGACTCTGAGGTAGGCATGTTCTCCCCTACAGCTGAGGTGTTGAGGTGAGGTAAGTCTTTCTTAGGTGGAAATGGGAGCCTTCAGTCTTCTGGAGAAGTAGATCTGAAAGCACTGCTATTTCTAAGGGGGGGAAAAAAATCCCTGGAACCAGGGATCATTTTAGCTTGGAATTGGAGAGCTCTGCTGGGTGTAGCCCTGGCTCTGACATTTTGACTTCTTTAGCCCTCACCTGCCTGGGACAGATTTGTTAAGGGACCATGACCCCTGTGTCGTGGTAGCAGGCAGAAGGTCTTTCAGGTTGTTCAGAGAAAGGGCTGTGGCCAAATGACTTTGTTCTCGTGTCCCTGCTGTATGTGCCCTTCAGGAATTCACCAGTCACAGCAGCTTTGCTGATGGTATTTTATGGATTTAAACTTCTGGAGATTATGTATCTGCTATTGTGTTTTGCCGTAATTGAAGGCACGATTTAATTTTATAAAGAGCTTAAATGCCTGGCTCTTGTCAGGGTTTTGTCTCTAAAGCATTTGTAACAGCAGTGGTAACAAGGGCTGTGACCCTTCTCTCCTTCAGAGTGTCTGGGTGGCTGTGGTTGTTCTGCAGCTGCTCTCCTGGTCCCAGAGCTGCCCTGGAGGAGCTGTGACGTGCTGTCAGTGGTTGTGTGTCTTGATGGAACAGGGTGATGGTTGCAATTCCCAGTGCTGGATGTGCTGTAGTGAGGAGGATGGGGAGCAGAGAGGCTGTTCAGACCACAGTGCCCAGTGTCATGACCCAGATGCCTGCAGCAACACAGAAACCCAAATCACTGGAGTTTAGACTTCTACCAGTGTGAGTCCAAGGGACCTGGAGCTTAACATCTGAGTGGCTTGGTGTTTCCCTTTTGACAAGTGGGTGTTTTCGCCTTGCACATCTGAGAGGATGGTGCTATGCACAACCAAATCAGCCATTGTCCTCTGGGGAGCTGTGCAAGTCACATCAGCTGTGGGACGGGTGGTGCACCCCCATCTGATGAGAGGATATGTGCAGAAGGTGCACTGCAGAGACTGCAGCTTCTTTGACAGCAGCCATATGCTTTAATAAGGGAGGCAGGGAGGGAAAGGAGCCAGTTCTTGGAAGCAGGACGTGACTTGAGTGCCAGCTCTCCCATCCTGCAGTGCTGTGGCTGTGCCAGGAGTGAGGCTTTTCTGAAATCTTTCAATGTAACTGCAGTCAAGTGTGACTGGCACATTCCCATCTGCAAGCAAATTCAAAGTACTCCATCCTCTTCCACAGCATCTGCATCCTGGGGAGCAAGGGTTACTGCCTGGGGGTGGGAAATGCTCAGTTTGAAATGCAGATGTGGAGCCCTTGTGTCCCTGCTCCTGCAGCAGCTCTTTTCACAGTGCTGCCTTTTTCATGGTCACTTTGATATCACTGAGAGAGCACTGCTGCGGTGCGGCCCAGCTGCTCAGCAGAGCTGTGCTCATTGCAAACCATCATTCATATTAATGGGGAATGGCTGTGGTAGGAGTGGGAAGGGAGCCTGGGCGAGCTGGGAACGTTCTGAGGTGGGTGCTTGCCCTCACAGAGGTGCTCCCAGGAGCTGTGCTGCTCCTTCCCGCCTTACAGGGGTAGCATCTGTATCCTATAAGGAACAGAAGGGTTAGGGAGATGTGTGCTTGGATACGGGGTAAAATTTGAGGCTGGGCACTGAATCATGAGCAGTGTGTGACAGCAGGGTGGGTGTGCAGCCTGCACACAGCCCAGCTCGTGTCCAGTGTCACCACTGCTTCTGCCAAGTGGCTGCTAAAGGGTTGTTGTGCTGGTGACTGTGAGAGGCAGTGCCAGGCCAGATCCGAGCTGTGCAGCTGAGAGACAGCAGGGAACTCTGAAAGAAACGGAGAGCAGGTCTTTTGTTCTCTGTTAGGGATTCTAAAAGTTACCAGGGTCTCCATGTTGAGGCTTTTGGTCCTACTGGGGATAAAATCAGCCCGTGATGAGAAATATAATTGCTGCTGCTGGGTGTCTCTTGGTCACTCTGATATGCAGATCCTCAGTGGGCAGTGAGGCTGGTGGGTCACTGACAAGATCCAGCTGACCAGGCACAGCATGGCCCTGACCTGCCTGCAAATGGCTCTGTGGCACACTTTGTTCTAGGCAGGCTGCACGTTCATATTCCAGTCAGTGCCTCTCACCTGCTTAAAGCCATTTTGGAGTTAGTTCTTTCCCCTTGCATCGGGTTTCTGGCATCCTCAGTCAGTGCCTTTCAGTAGCAGAACATCCATTGCTCCAGCTCCACTGCCCGGGTCAGTTCCAGTCTGTGCAAAGCTGGAGATGAAGTTCAGGAGCATTCTGGCTTTATCAGTGCCCATGTGCACTGTCTGTCAGGAGCAGGGATGGATGGCACAGCTGCCTGTCACAATTTCCTGTTGTGCCGATAGCCATCTCAGAGTGAGTCTGCTTCCCTCTCCAGCAGGATGGCAGCTCAGTGCCTGGCTGTCAGTGCTGCTGTATCCTGGGCTGATTGGAGAAATAATGGAGAGATGTGCTATGCAGAGACAGAGTGTGGGGATAGGGCAGAGCTGAATGCTCTGCTTTCACTGATGAATTATGGAAGAACGTTGTGTTCTCTTAGAGAGACACTGCTGAGCTTTTTAATGCTGGTTTAATACTTGTTCACAGGCTGGGAGGAAAACTTCTGTTCAGGGATCAAGAGGGCCGAGAGCTGAAGCTGAGCCTCTGAGGCTGAGGGAGGATTTATCCAGTGCCAGCAGCAGGCGGTGAATTGGGGCTGTCCTGTCACTGGCACTGATTCCACAGACACCTGCCTTCTGAGCAGGGCTTTTGCATTTGTTATTTAGGCAGGTGGTGGCTCCTGGGCTGGCAGGGCTGCAGCAGGGCTGGGGCTTGTTGTCTTGCACAGACACTATTCCCAGAGACACCAATTAGCCAACTGCCCTTGGACAAAGGGTTGGCAGCTGCTGGTGTCTTGCAGCCACTGCTGACAAGTCTGGATCTGCAGTTTTAACTCTGCAAGCATTATTGTGTTCTTAATTAACCTGATCTGTCATTTCCCTATCAAAAATTGATCTGTACTTTAAAAAGTTCCCAGTTTGTTCCCCTGCTTTCTTAGATTATCCATGGCCTGTGGCCTGGAAGGTTCTCTCAGTGCTGCTTTCCCTGGCAGGAGCGCCTGATGGGGTTCTGCTGCCTCGCTGCCTATCAGTGCTTTGCTCTGACAAGGGAATGGCTTTGCCTTGAGCTGTGGCACAGAAGTGATTAAGCTGAAGCTATTAAGGGTACATAAAGCTGCAGAGCTGAGGCACAGGCCCCAGAGTTTAGGTTGCTGGCCCACTTTGCCTCTTGATGTGATGTTCCCGGCTCCTGCTCGGTGCTGGCAGCAAGGCAAGAGGAGAGGATTTTTCTGAGGCTGCTAAAAGCAGCTTCTGCTTTGCTGCCCAGATGATGCCCTGGTGTTTGTGTGTACCAGGGAATGACTCTCTGAAGACGTTTGTACGTAGGCATCTTGTCACTGTGTGACTGACAGAGCTTGTCCCATCTAAAAGAGCAGGTCTTGGGTCTGTGAAAGGGGAGAGCTGCTGCTTGTTGGAAAGTGGCATTTGAAAGTGCAATGCTGGTGGGTTTGGTTTGGGTTTTTTTTTAAATTCTGCTGTCTTAAACCCACCTTTTTAGGTAGCCAAGAAAATCTTACTTGAAGAGTGGCTAGGAGAAGAATAAAAGATGTCTTTTTTCAGGCTTTATCCCCAGGCCTGCCATCACAATTAATTGCTTTATTCAGTCTCTTCTCCAGTCTCTTCCAGTCGAATTTCCTCTCACTTTCCCATGTTCCCTTTCTCTCCCTTCATCCCGGTTCCTCTTGCCCTGGTGTCCACGTTTGTCTCTCCGGCCTCTGGGATCAGTAGGAGACTGTTCCAGTTCCCCCTGCCTGGGTGTCCCTGCAGTCGTGGCAATCAGCTGGAGCTGTGTGTGCTTCAGCAGGAGTGGAGAGGATGAGTCAGGACAGAGCCTTCTTCCTCCTTGGAGATGCTCCTGGCCTGCAGATGCAGGGAGGAGAACGAGCTGACAAAGGGAATTTTCCTATGCAGGATGTCCATGGCATGGAAAATAAATCACTTCTTTGTCCTTTCTTTCTTGGCTTTCCCCATCTCTATCACAGCCCTCTGCTTGTTTGGCCAACTGGTTTGAAGCAACTGGTGTCAGGAGCTGGGAGGCAGTGCCTTGGTGCTGGGCTGATCCAGGTCTCACACTCCTGCAGGGCCTGGGAGCTGCCTGGTTTTCTTCATAAAGTGATTTCCTTGCTGTGCACAAAGGTAAACTCAGGTGGGACCAGGGCAGAGGCAGGAACTGAGCTCCTACTCAGCATGGGCTGAGAGTTTCCCCTTCCAGCCCCACGAGTCCCCCAGATGAATTTCTTCTAGAGGCCTTACTGTGGTGCTCAAACTAGACCTCTTGAAAAGATTAAAGATACCTGGAAAACATTTCTTCAAAGAAAACTCCCCCACAGGCATTGCTAATTTCTTTTCCTTGGATTAATTAACCTTTATTTAAAACTGCATTTCCAGCTTGTCTAAGGGTAAGGTCTGAGAGAAGGAGAAAGGCCAAAGCTGCAGCTGGAGAGGGGCTGGGAAGGGTCTGCCTTGGTCCCACAGGTCCCAACCTCCTCCTCACTCTCCCAGTGATATCCCAGGGACCCAGCAGGTGCCCAGGCTCCTGCCTCAGCTCCGGGGGCTTGGGTGGGTGGGCCCCAGTGCTCTCTGCCCAGCCATGGCCAGTGCAGGGCTGGGCTTTCTTTCTGCACTTCTTTTTGGATGTTGTTTGAAAATCTGTTTATTTTTCTTACCACCACAAGGTCTAGGCTTCCTGTCTATCCTTCTCTCTCCCTGAACAACTTTCTAATTTGAATTCATTGCTGCTCTTAATACCCATTTTCTGGCTTTTATTTTCCTTTTGCCTCTTTTCAGAACTGCCTTCGCTTCCCTTTCTAGGCAGGATGAGTTTAAACCAATGTTTCCTCATTTTTCTTGCATATCTCTATTTAAAGTGTAAATTCTTTTCAGATTGGGGAATTTGGCTTTGTTTAGGGGCAAAGTTCTCCATTATATATGTATTCTCCATTATATGTATGTGGGCAGTCTGATTGCTTTCAGAAGTGTCTGATTTTGGAAATCAGCTCTGGTTCTCCCTTCCCATCCATGCATCTCCCCCTGGGACAGAAAAGCCTCAATTCTCAGTTTCTCAGGGTTTCCGTCACCCAGTGGTGGCCACAGTGGATTTCTGGGACTGGGCCTGGGCTATGGACTATGGACTGCACTGTGCTTTATGATTTTTAACCAATTTTTGTTTTCTGTGGCATTGATTCCCCCCCTTCCTCTCTTGACTAACACCTTGGACACGTTAACAAAGGGGGCATCTTGTTTTTTAAGGCAAAACAATTATTGCACACTTGGACTGGCTCAGTCTAATTTGGTGACAGCTTTTCATTAAAGGATCTCATTAAGGTTCTTGCTCTATTTGTATTTATCAGCCGTTGCAAATTCATCGGCGTGATGAAATCAAGAGAATTGTACAATGTTATCTTAAAGAAACACTTGCCCAGAGATAGGTGTTTTTCTCTGATAAAGGAATAGGACAATTATCCCACTTCCAGCAGGAGAACCAAACAGCAGAGAATAACAGCCCTGCCAGTCTGCAGCAACATGTGGCAGGAGTCACTTCAGCTCTGAATTATGGTCTTTTCAGCAAGGGGAAAAAAAAGTAGAAAGCACCTATAATCTGGTTTGATTTTTGCTGTGTTCAGCTCAAGCACAGCAGAAGCTGAGGTGTTGGTGCTTCCCACCTGGAATTATCGGGGTGGAGAGCGATGGGGGCGTGGGCCGGGGAGGGATGTGGTGGCAGCGAGTGTAAACTCTGGGAGGCTGTGCTGCAGATCTTGTCTTTGCCTTTCCCCTGGACCCTTTCTGGGTGTTCCCTCCCAGCATTTATCCACCCCTTTCAAAAAACTGTCCCCAAAGATGGGGATTCTGGAGTCACAAGCTCCATCTAGCAGCAGGGAAACGCCAGGGAGATGCCTCAGGTGGTCAGTCTGGTGGGGGATAAGAATGGGAATTTCTGGCCAGAGGTAAGAGGGATGGTGGGGAGGTCAGAGTCAAAGGAATTGGTGGCTTGGACACAGGGATAAGGCACAGTCCCTCTTCAGCTGCACTGCGCTTTGTGAGGATGGACGGATGGAGGGATGGATGGATAGATGTAGAGATGGAGGGAGGGATGGATGGAGGGAGGGAGGGAGGGATGGATGGATGGATGGATGGATGGACGGACGGACGGACGGACGGACAGATGGACGGACTGCATCCCACACAAAGGGCTCTGACCCTTCTGGAAGGAGGGAAAAGATGCCACCATGGCTTCCTTGGCAGTCTGTGAGCAAGAAGAAGAAGCAGCACTTGGTGCTTTAGAGATGCCACCTTGGCCTGAAACAAGATACTGAGTGCAGAGCAAAGAGGGGATGGCTGTGTGTGGAAGGCTGTATCTACTCCTGCAAGTGACCCCTGCTCAGGGAGGAGGCCTGGTAGCAACACCTGGTCATTTCAAGCTTGCTGGTTTGAAGAGCAGGAGTTGTGAGGTGGTTGGAGGCTGTCTTGGAGGAATGGTCACTTTTCCTGCCTGTCCCAGCTGCTCCAGTGGGTGTTTCACCCTCTGCAGCACTGCAGTTTCCACAGGACCAGGAGAGAGGTACAGAGCTGAGCACAGGGAAACCAGGACAGGAGACATCATCAGAAAAGTGTTCATGCTGAGTTTGTGAGAATCACCACGATGCAAAGCACAGCCTCACAGTGGGAAGTGAATCTGCTGGCACAGGGTTTGTCCTCCACGTGTCCATACCCTGGGTTCCTGCATGCCACCCCCTCCTTTGGGGAGGGGAGTCCTTTCAGGGGCCTCATACCTCACATCTTGGCTTTTGCTGGGTCGTGCTTTCTCCTCTCTTGGTGCTCCTGGTTCTGATGGATTGGTTTTTACCTTTGGAAAGATTTGTGCTTTGCTAGCAGCAGAGTTAATACACTTCTCTGGCCCCATTACTCACGGTTGGCTGCTCTTCCCTGTCAGGGAGGTGGAAAAAACTTCTTCCCTGGCAACAAGATCAAGATTTAAACCATGCCTTGTGTTCCTGACAGGCCACTGCTTGTAGGCTTTAAAAGTCATCAGTCCCCCATTTCTTTACGTTTTATTGTGATGATCTCTTGAGTTAGGAGCATTAGGAATGTTTTGTGGTTGGTGGTGGAGAAAAGTCAAAATGACCATCTCCCATGCCTCTGCTGGGTCCTGAGAGGCAGAGGAGTGTTGCTGTGGGTGGGAATGCTGCCTGGGGCAGGGACTCTTACACCCCCTGTTCTTACAGATGGACTGAAGGTATCTGGCACTGCTTTTCTGTTGTGGTGCTGCTTCTGTAGATGGCAGGGTCGTTTTGAGGTTTATGGGAAGGCAAATCTACCTGTCTGCATGTTTTATATCAGCTTTGTTCCCAAAGAAGTGCTGTGAATTTCCAGCCTGCTTTAGTGCGTGGCAGTCTTGGGGAGAAACATTCAGAAATGCTGACTGGGGAAGTGCATCCCATCTAAGGCTCAGCCTGCACCATGTCCTGGGGTTGGAAACTCCTCCTCATCCTACCACGTTTGGGACTCTTCCCTCCCCTGCAATGCAGCTCAGTGCTGTGTTCAGTGAGGACCAAGGCAAACTCCACTGCTCTGCCTGCTGCCAGCACTGCAGAGATCCTGGCAGGAGCTCTCCAGCTCTTCACCAGGAGCTGGGCTCTGCAGTGAGGTCTGTGCTGTGCTGTCCCCCACAGACCCCTCACAGTGCTGCTGCTGCTGGGGAAGTTCTCCTTTAGGCAGTACAGTTCTAAAGGAAGGGTGGGTTTAACTCAGGTGGCTGCACGGATCTTCGGTCCCACCTTGTTTTCCCCCTTCACCACTCCTGCTCTGTGGAGGAGCTCAGCACCCCATCCCCACATCCCCACCCCATGGGGTTTCAGGGCTGGATTCCTTCCAGCAGAGATCAGACCTGCTCTGGGGTGATATATTTGAGCAAATACTGTATCAGCTGAAGGCAATCCACTGTTTGTGTTGCATAGCAGAGGAATTTGGCTCTCTGTGCTCTCCTGGAGGAGCAGCCCACGATCCAGGTGAGGGTTCCTCTGGGTGCAGCCACAGAGGTCGTGCACGGCCACGGAGTGTCCCTGTCTTTGCCAGGGTGATGTGGGGAAGGGCACGGGTCCATGCTGTGACCCTGGGGTGGGTGCTGGGAGCTGCCAGGCCATGAAAGCCCTGGGAAGCTGGGGCAGGGGTTTTCCTGCCTGGTGCTGAGCACAGTCCAGTAGCAAGGATTAATGTAAACAGGGGCTGCTGTCAGACCCCTGGGCTGGACCTAGAGCAGTGTTGGGGAATTGGGGTGGTTTTACACCAGCACAATCAGAATCAGAATCCAGCCCATAATTATTTTGTCTTGGGTTGTCAAAAAAAGAGCAGTGCTTATAGTGTAACATACACCAGTTTAAGTAAGATTAAGTCTTTAATTATTTAGCACTCTGCCGCTACTTGAACCTGATTCAAACTCAGTCATTTCCTTTACCAATATTCTAATTATGTTCTCCTTTTGATCTGCAGGACTGTGTGCAATTAAACCAGTACAAGCTGCAGAGTGAAATAGGCAAGGTGCGTACTGGGGCTCGTGCTGGTCACACCAGCCTGTGTCACATACATGAGGAGGGGTGGAAAGGGACCTCACTGGCCAAGACTCCTTGCAAGTTGTGTTTGGTTTGGGTATTTTTTGGGGTTTTTTTCCGTATTATTTTGAGCAAGTTTTGTTCAAGGTCACAGTGGAGTTACTTCCTTTGAAATCTAAATTTATTTTTCCTCCCTCAGAAGGTGGTTAAGCTGGCTCCCTTTCAGGGTGTTTGCTTGCCAAATGTAACACTAAGAGCCTTTGATGCATTAATACAACACAACAAGGAAAATAAAATTTAAAAAAACCCAAAAAGATGATCTGGGCAGATGTTTGGTCCCCATCAGGACTAGTTAAAGTTTTTACATCATGTGAAATGCTCGTTTAATTCTAGTGCACGTTTAAAAGCTGCAGAATGATTCAGAAGAGATTCCTCTGAAGTTATTTAGAGGTCTGGGCTGGTGAGCAGCTCAGACACCTGCACATTTGGCCAGGTGCCACCGTTGCAGACGGGTCCATGAGCAGTGGTGCTGCTGGGAGCTGTGTCTGCCTCTGCAGCTGGAACGCTGCAGTCAGAGGAGGCTGCACCCTGAGCTGCAGAGACCTTCACCATGAGTTTCCTTAGCCCAAATGCCTCCAAAACAGGAGGCCCCAGGCTGTGGGATGGCACCCCCACCATCTGTGCTGTGGGCTGTGCACTTGGCTGCTGGCAGGCAGGGAGTAAGGCTGGAGGTACCACTGCTGGCACAGCAGATGCCATCCTGAGCTCTCACACAGCTTCAGACCCACTGATGACTTCTGTATGATTTAAGGAGAGTGTGAGACCTTCTCTCAGGTGGATTTGCCCCTGCCTCCTTCCCTGTGGGTCACAGCAAGCAGATGGGCACTGTGAGGTTGGTAGAGGGTCTGCCGGACCTGCAGTGCTTCTGGATCAGCCAGATGGCTTGTTGGTCTCCTCCGAGAGCAGGACCTTATTTCAACTCTCAGTGAAGTCAAGAGAAATAAATACATTGAAGGCTCCAGTGTTCATCCCACTCATTTATTCAACAGGGATGATACTTGGTCACAGTGTCACATCTCTCATAAAATGAGTGTTTACATGGAACTCTGACAAAACAGCAGTTTGGATGGAGCTTGGCTTCAGGCTGTCCCTGGAGCTGTGGACACAGCAGCAGTCCAGGTCTGCCTCTGCCTGGGCCACATGTGGTTGGTGGAAGGCAGGTCATCACTGAAGTCTATTTGCTATCAAGAGATGGAGAGGTCTTGTGCTGAAAATGGTCTTGTAGAAGAACAGGAAAGATGTTCATGCAGAATTTCCAAATTTGCACCAAAAAAAAAATGCTTGAAAATGTTTTTCTCTGCTACCCAACCCTGTCTGAGTTCAGACAGACATGGTGGCTTTGGCTCAGGGCAGGAGGTGATGGGCTAGCACTCAGCTCCTCCAGACACTGATAATCCTTCACTGCCCCATGGCTCCAACAGAGCTGCCAAAATGTACAGCCTTGCTGTAGGGTCACATCACCTGCAGACTGCTCAGGGCTCAGCATGGCCTGGGGCCTTGGAGTTGTTTTTTTCCCGGCTGTGGCCTACCAGCCTTGAGCGGCAAGAAGATGAGGTGAAGCTGCTGAACTGACCGTGCAACTCCTGTTTATTTTTAGGGTTCCTACGGCGTTGTGAAACTGGCCTACAACGAGAACGATGACAAGTATTACGTAAGTGTGTCTCTCCTCTGCTCCTCTTTGCTGCTGCTGTTCCCCCCCTGAGAGCTGGGGCCTCTCTACCTGGCCGCTCTCAGCATTTGCACTTCTGATTTGGGTGGCTTTGCAAGGAGCTGAAGCTCCCGCTGGGCACGGAGCCGCTGCGTGCGGGAGGGGACCGGGTGGGTGCCTTATGTAACAGGCAGGCTGCAGAAGCATGTTGCTGATTTGCCTTGGCATTTTCTAGCTATGAAGCAGGTCACCTGAAATTAGAGACGTGTGGGTGGTGGTATTCAGCACCTGCTGTGCTTTGGAAGCCTGGCCTGGAACGAGCAGGCGTTTTGTAAGGAAATGGGGGTGTTTCTCAGGAAAATGCTGAACAGTGTGGTGTGACTGGGCAGTGCCAGGCTCCCTGCATCTCACCCCCTTGGGGGATGCCTGGGGGACACTGAGAGAGGCTCACTGTCAGGACATGAGGTGTAGGGTGCAAGAGAGAAGGCAAATCTTGGGCTTTAATGAAGCGGAGTTGGAGAGTTTCATATTCCAAAATGCTGAAGGCTCCTACTCTGTGCCTCCTCTTTCAGAGGCAGGTGAATCCCAACCATCCCAGCTGGGATTCCTGCAAAATCTGCCTGCAGATGTGCTCACAGCCCTGGGCTTGCCCTGTGGCTTGTTTTTGTTCAGGCTGAGAGCAGGAGCTGGAAGGAAGGAAAACTGCCTTGCTATGTGTGGCTGTGCCTGGAGGCTTCTGGAAAGAGCTTCCAGCAGTTTCTGATGGATCCCAGGGCAGGAATCTGCTGAGCAGAGCTGCATGGTTGCAGTGCTGTTGAACCTGAACCCAACACAGCCCTGCCAGAGCTTCTGCTCCCCACTGGAGAGTGTCCAGCTGTTGCTCCTGCATGGAGATGGAAATGGGCCCCTCAGAGCACCCAGACACTCTCATGAGCTGCTGCTTGTCCCTGCTGGCCTTGGGACAAAGGGGAATAAGAATGTGTTGTGGAAGGTGAAGCATGCTCATTCCCCACTGCTCCCCAGACAGTTTTTCCTCCCTGACTCTTGGATTAACAAGGGACACACCATGTTGAAAGGTGGGAATTGTATGCCTGTGGGTATTCCTTAGGCTTTCCGTGCTTCCAGCAGGCATGAAACTGCGACAGGAATGTCTTGAAATGAAGGATGGAAGAGATGAGACAAAAATCTGGACAAGGTGCCCTGGAGCTGGCCAAGGAAAGGAGCCACAATTCTTTCCATCTCCCGTCCTTTCCAAGCTGACTCACAGCTGCACCGGAGCTGTTTCCAGTGGCTCCCTCTCTCTGCTGCCCTCCAAATCTTCCCTGCCATGCCCTGCAGCAGGATGGTTTGTTCTGCAGTGATGGTGCCAGCCCTGGCTTTCCTGATCCATCTGTCCCACCAGCACAGGCATGCCAGGGCCAGTAGCACAGAGTGGGAACTCATCACATCCATAAATCATGTTTATTTCCAGCTGAAAATATTTTTCCTTCGAAAATTGTAATCCTTACATTTTGGCACTGCTGTTTTTTTCAGGGAATCCCACAGAGCTGCCCCCGTGGGCAGGGCAGCTGTCACAGCTGGGCAGGGGAGAGCTGGGTTTGGGATAGCATTGCCTGCTGCATTCCTGTCCCTGTTTTGGATGCACATGAACTCCATGGATGTAGCTGGTCAAATAAAAACCAAAAGTGAAAGCCTGTGTGCAGGTTAGCCTGGTGTGTGTTAGATAATCCCCATTTAATCTTGGTTTCTAATCTAAGCAAACACTTTAAAGGTGCTGCAGCCTGGGAGGGGCTCGGTGCCTGGGGCTGTTTGAGCCTCACCTGAAGCTGGACAGGGCACGCAGACCCCATTAGTGCCAGCACTGCAGGGGTGTGCTCTTTGCTTCACCCCATCCTCCTTTTGGGGTTGAGCTGGATCCCAGCTGGGATCCTGGGGCTGTGGAGGTGGTCCTGGGAGGTGCAGGGAGAGATGGGCCCAGGGCAGTGCCTGCTGTGTGTAGTTGTGGTGGTGTCTGTGTGGGATAGGAGGGGGTTGGAGCACTCTGGAAAGGCTGAATTCTGAACTCTGTGTTCTCCTCGTGGCTGGGGCAGTGTCCTTGTCCCTCTCTTGGCTGGGGCAGTGGAAGCTGTCCCCTTCTCCAGCTGCAGTCACATGCCTGGCACCCCTCATCCTCCCCTCGGCCCGTGCTTGTGTTTTCCGGGAGGGCAAGCCCTGATGGAGACACCTCTGCTTTTCCAGGACATTAAACCAGCTCAGGAGCTGGCAGACTTGTCAAAGCCTCAGAGAAACGGTGCCAATTGCATAACTGGCTCATGGTGGCTTAGCTCCCCAGCTGCCTGGTGTGCCTGACCCTCGAGCTCTCCCAGAGCTGAGACACTTCCATCCTGCCCTACTCATCCTTCCCACCCCAGGCTGTTCCTCAGCAGTGCACCCCGACCCCCCAGGGTACCTAATGCCTCTTGCCAGCTGTTAATAGAAGCAATTGTGATTCTAATAGCTGGGAAGAGCCTTTTCTGTGTGTTTGTTTTCCCCCAAATTAGCTCTGGAGGGTGTTTTTTGACTCAGTGGTGAAAAGCAGTAAGAAGTAATTGGAGGGAATCAGCCCTTGGTTGGCCTTTAGTGAGCAAGGCCAGGGTGGATGGGGCTTGGAGCACTCTGGTCTAGTGGAAGGTGTTCTTGCCCATGGCAGGGAGTTGGAACTGGATGAGCTTTAAGGTCCCTTCCAACCCAAACCATTCTGTGATATGCTGTTTCTATAACTGATTTACATTTGCAGTGGTTTAGCATGAGGCCAGGGTGTTGCTGCCTTCTTTATTGTCTTTAAGCTAGTGTGCTGCAATAACAAGGACCAAAATTGTAAAGAAATAAGAAAAAAAATTATTCTGGGGGTCTAATTCAGAGTGTGGCTCCTGATTCTTGCTGAGGTGTGGGACCCTTTGCTAGCTCCCTTCAAAAAGGCAGAGTTTGTAGGGAGCAAGGACTGAATATAGCTCCTGTCAAAGCAAAAGGAAAGATTGCTGCTGCTTTAATGAGTTTCGGATCTGGCCTAGAATTAGGAAAAACTCTCAAGAAAAATATTCAATCACCACATTTGGGAAAAAAATGTAGATGGGCTGTGTTTACTTTGTGGGTTTTTTACCTTCCATTAAAGATGAGGGAGTGCTTCTAAGAGCTTTGCCCTTGATTGCTGTGAGCACCCGCAGTGCCTGGGAGGGCTGTAAAAGTGTCCTGGCTCACATCAGCGGATGCAGGGAATGTGTTAGACCACGGAAACTGGAATTTCTGCACCAGGTATGTGACCAAGTGCTCCCTCTGAGGACGAGACCCCACTGGAAAGCAGAGCTGGCTACCAGAGCAGAGCACCCTGCTGCTCCTGGGGCACATGAAGCTGTTACAGCAGCTTCTGTGGGGCTCTGCCAAGGAACCCTTTGCACTGGAAAGGTTTCAGTGCCTCAGCTTGAAGGAGATGCTTTGACGATGACTAGGGGAAAAAACAAAGGCCAAGTTCCGTGAAAAAGCAGCAAATAAAAAGCAAAGGCAAATGTGTCCAGGCAGAGATCTAGATTGGAATCATTGTGCTGATGGAATTTGATTCTTTGATGCCTCAGGTCATGTCTTCCTCCTATTTTCAATCTCTAAATCAGCTTGCAGAGAAAAGTGGTTATGATGGGCATTTGTTATGCTACTGCTGGAATAAGGCAATAGTGTTTAAGTTGTCAGTGGATTTTTCTTTTTTTTATCCTTCTTTTTTAATCTTGTTTCCTAAGAAACAAGATTTGTGCTCTCTGCCTCTGTTTGTACCTAACAATCTTTGCAAGGAGGGCTGTTTCCTACCAAGTCTCAGCGATGGGGAGAAATTCCTTCCAAGTTTATAAAAGCAGTGGCTGAACAAACTGCTGCTGAGAAGGTGGCCAGCAGCAAACCTTGAACTTTCCAGCCCCTGGAGAATCCACTTTGGTTGCCATCCAGGCGGAAAGGGAAGGCACAGCTCCTGTGTTCCTCATCCTCTTGCTCACATAACAGCTGCTGAACCACAGCCAGCTGCACTCCAGAGTGGTGAGGAGCAGGGAAGTGATCTCTGGCTTGCTCTGACACCCCGTGCTGTTCAGCTGAGGGCTTCTGAGGGGCTGGGCCACCCGGGGTAACAGCAGGATCCTCGGGAGGCTGGAGCTGGGGACAGGCGAGCTCCAGGACAGCATCCCTGCCCTGTGGATGGGGCACAGCCTGGTGATGGAATTCTGCTGATGGGACAAATGCAGGAGCAGGATTTTAGGGCCATGGCAGCTAAGCCTGTCTGGTTTAGGATTTCCTTTCAGTTCACAGCACTCCTCTTTCCCAGCAGAGCTCCCCTCTCAGCCGCTCTGTCTGAGGGATGTTGTTGTTAGGCAGGACAGGTGAGGAAGGGCTGGAAACACTCTCTGGTGTGTTCAGCATTCCCACATTGTGCCTTCATGCACTAGCAGAGGATTTAGGGGGTTAGTAGGGACCTTTCAGCAGCATCCCACTCCCGTGGGAGCTGCAGGTAGGGACTGTGCACAGGCTTCTGCCCTTGCAGTACAGATCTTTCCCTTAGCAAATAAAATGACATTCTAAGCGCTGTGAGAGCATCACCAAGGACAGGTGATAAGTTCCCTGGGCTCAATCATTTTGTCACCCTTCCCTCCCAAAACTAATGGCCATTTTGCTGTTGTCATTTCCCTCAGCTTGTGGTCTCTCTGCTGTGAAAGCTGCTGTGTCACAGGCATTCCTCCTCTCCATAAGCCCGGGATCTCCTTTCCCTCAGGCAGCTTCCCTGTGGTTTCCAGCTGTAAGGCTGATAGGAAGAGAGCAGTTAACTTCAATAATAAACATACATCAGAGAAAAGCACACAGTTCCTGCTGCTTCTCAAAGGGAAATGTCAAGACCCGTGTGAATAGTCGGGAGGAGGATGTGTGGAGGAAATCTCCAGGCTCCCTTTTCCTGAGAAGGCTGAAGCAACACTTGCCTGTGCAAAGGGAAAATCCCTCAGCTTGGCTCTGAGCTGGTTCTTTATCAGAAAGGCATTATCTGGGTAATTAGCTCTGCCTGTGAGTACAAATGTCTTTGGCTCTGTCACGCATGTGAGCCCGGAAGGAGAGGTTTGCTGGAGCATCCCTGAGATGCTCCCATTACAGCAGCCACAATTCAGGAGGAAGCCTGGTCCTGCCAGCTCACTGTAATTAAAGTGAGGCTTCACAGCCACGTGCCCTCCTCTCTGCTCTTGTGGTAATTAAGTGGTTCTGGCCTGTTGCACGATGAACTTTGCTTTTTGTCCCTGTTTGAGCTTGTCAGTGCAGTGGGACAGGTCCTCTCTTCTGACCCAGCCCTGCAGTAGCAGATACTGGTGCTTCTTTCCCAGCAGTAGTGGTGGTTTGCAGTCAACTCTCCTAAGATGCAGTAACCCCCCATTGCCCCTCAAGTGTCCTTCAAGGAGTTTGGGTGACAGCAGTAGCTCCTGTTCCCTCCATTTCTGTCCCCGAGAGCAAGTCTTGTCTTATTGCTCCTCTCTGTGCCTTCCTGCTCCCTCCAGCTTCTCCTGGGAAGGACTGTCCTGATGTGGGCACGGCTGGTGCTGATGGTTCAGTTTCTTAGGCTGAGGCCCCCAAGCTCCCAAACTTGGGAGCTTTCAGCAGCAAATTGCATCTTCTGTTTTTTCCTTTTTTAAAAGCTCCTTGCCAGAAGGCAGCAAGGACTCAAGATGGGATTGGAGCAAGAGGAGCCTTCTCCTCCTGGGTTGGCAGTGGTTGAAAGAGAAATGGATGTACCCATTCCTTTGATTTTGCTCATAAATTTTCATTATGGAGAGATAAAAGTGGGGAGCATAGGAAGTCCTCCAGGCTTGCTCCTGGCCGTATTTGGAGGTGGTTGTGCACATCTTGGATCCTCTTTCAGCAGACCATGAGTCACTTGGCTGCCTGTATTGGACACAGAGCTGTGCTAAGTCAAAGATAAGCACTTCTGAGTCTGTCTCTCAACACCATCATTTCCAACAGTTGTTTTGGAGCTGTCAGGCAGGATTGAGACACTGCACAGTGCCTCTTCTCAATTACACGGGTGCAAATCCAGAGGATTTCACTGGATCAGTACCAAAAATAACAATCCTTCCAGGGAGCCATGAACCTGGCTGCAGTGGGAGCACTGATGGGAGGTGGGGATGCTTGGGCGTGTGGTACCTTCGTTGCCAGGAAAAACAACTTGGGGAGGAGCTCACTGAAATGGGTTTGGTGACCTGTTCCTGGTGTACGTGCTAAAAAGGGGTAGGGGGTAGAGACCCTGCCTCTGTGGTATTAATGCAAAATTCTTGGACGTTTGACTGTGCCCTGGAGGACTCCTTGGTTAGTTAGGACTCCTGGAAGCCCAGACTGTTTTCCTAAGCAAATTGTGCCATGAGCTGGTTTCTCATTAAATATTCATCTGCTGGGCCACTCGGGGGCTTGGAGTGGCCCTCCAAAAGGTTATTAATGCACAGAGCAGATGGAGGCACAGAGACTGTTTATTAAATTCAGATTGCCTTTTGCCACTATGCTAATGCCAGCTGGATGGCAGGAAGAATTACCCTGAGCCCTTCATCTGCCTGGGTTCAGTTTTCTTCTTATACCCCCTGACAAGACAAAACATAAGATGAGGCAGCCTTGAAGTGGCTCTGACCTGGAGCGTGGGTGTAACATCATCCAAACCAGTGGCTCAGCCAGAGGAACCAACCTCTTCCCTCAAGATTCTGCCCCAAATGCAGGAATTGGGCTCCTTTTTCTTTGAAAATAAATCAAAACCTTTCATGGTGAAAAATGAATGGAGCAAAGCAGTGCTTTTAGGAAAGCCTGGGTCTGTCTGTTGCAGCCACCACTAACCAGGACCCTTCTCCAGGCTGAGGAGCAGCCCTGAGCCAGTCCCTGATGCCCAGCACTCCCAGGGCACAGCAATCAGCTCTCTGGCTTTTGTTCACTTTTAACACTGCTTCTTCTTCTTCCTCCAGGCTATGAAAGTCCTCTCCAAAAAGAAGCTTTTGAAGCAGTACGGATTTCCACGTGGGTATCTCACGTTCAGAGGTCTGCCTGTTGTCCTCAGCCAAATCTCTCTGTAGAAACAGTGTCTGCAAGGGCTGCAGGACTTGGCCTCCTGTGAAAGCTGCCCATGTAGCTGGGAGCTGGTTAAAATGCAGTGGGTGGTGAGGGGGCAGATCCAGCCACAGGGAAATTCAACACACTCAGCAGTGAGATTCCAGGCTCTGAATTTTGTAAGTCTCCTTGGGTTGGTGACTCTTCCATGTTCACCATTTATGAAGCCTAATTAAGCACTGGAAGTTAAGCAAGGTAGTCGCCCTCCTTTTAGAGTCTCTCCTACCCCTGGGATAGCACCTGGGTCCAGGCTGGGCCATGGGATACCCCAGACCCATTTGGGAAGCTGGGAGCAGCTGGTCTGAATGGGACTTGGAGATCTCACTTCCAGGTGGGAGACTGCAGTGCTTTGGGATGAGAACAAGGTGATGAGATCTTCCAGAACAGCTGGAGGTGTCTGCAGAGGGGCCAGTGGCAGGAGCTGTGTGCAGGTGCTGCTGCCAAATGAGGAATCCCTCACTGTGCTGTCCCACTTGCAGGTCGGCCTCCTCCCAGAGGGTCCAAAGCATCCTCCGGAGAGCAGCCCAAACCCATGGCACCCCTGGACAGAGTCTATCAGGAAATAGCCATCCTAAAGAAGCTGGACCACATCAATATTGTTAAGCTGATAGAGGTGAGCTGCTTCTCCACTCTGAGTTAAGCTGAAACAAGTCTGGTTTGTATTGCAACAAGAGGATTTTTCTCCAACTGCTCCCACTTCAGCCAGAATTAGTTTAAAATAGATGTTCAGAAATTTAGGCTGGTGATTCCAAGCAAAGTCATGCTGCTGGTGTAGGACAAACTGCACACTCACCCTGGGCTCTGGGCTGGTGCCCAGGAGAAGGCAGCTCACTGTGCTGGTAGAAACAGCAGTGAGCTTTGATCACTGAAACTTGTGGGCAGGCAAGCCTGGGAAGGTGCACAAGTGCAAGGCTTCGGTGCCATTTTCATTATTGGCTGAGGTCAGGTGAGGACAAGCAGTGCCTTTATTGGTAGGCTGCTCCTCCAAATACAGGCAGAAGCCCAGATCTTTCTGGAGACATGAAAATCTGTGTCCTTCAAAACCTCATTCTCTGCAGGACTCTCCAAATATTAGACTAAGTTGTTCTCAGTGTTCTGCAGCTAAGCACAGTGTGCTGGGAGTGTTACTTGCTTAAAAATCCTTTTTCCTGCTGTTTTTCACTTTTTTCCCTCTTTCCCCTTATCTCTCTGTTATCTCTCAGGTCCTCGATGATCCTGCAGAGGACAACTTGTACATGGGTATGTGAGTCTCATAAGCTAACAGAACCATCTGGGCTTAGGCCTAGTGATGCAAGTGACACGTGCCAGGACTCGGGGTCAATACGGGAGGAAACTTGTGCCAACTTCAGCAGACTTATTTTTTTCTGCAAAATTAAAACGCCTCTAAGTGCAGCTGGGATGGAAAGGCCCCGTGCAGTAGGGTAAGGCAACCTTGTGTCAGTACAGCTGTGCACATCTCTTTGCCATGGGGACACTAAAAGACCTGGCAGGTGCTCTGCCCTCCCCTCTCTGGAGCTGGTTCCAGTCCCAGAGCCAGGAGGGACGGGAAGGGTGCAGGATGGTTTCCTTGTTCCCCTGGTGATGCCTTACATTTTAGCTTTTATATTTTTCAAATTCTGCATTCCCAGTGTGTAACTCTGCAGTGTCCTGCAGCCTGGGAGCTGCTGCTCTCTCATGCTGAGACAGACAGAACAAAGC
Organism: Pachycephala philippinensis; assembly: GCA_013397055.1. Lineage (NCBI taxonomy): Eukaryota > Metazoa > Chordata > Aves > Passeriformes > Pachycephala > Pachycephala philippinensis. The sequence goes on from VWZT01000370.1 coordinate 520,325, forward strand.
CTCTCCAGGCTGCTCTCCAAGGACACCCAGCCCGGCCTAGGCCCAAAATGTGTAACCCAGCATCTTGAGAAGGGGGGCAAGCTGAGGGCAAATTCCATCATTAGCTAAAGTTTAATTGGTGAAATTGGGTTGAGATGCAAATGGAGCAAAGCTATAAAAGTGTGAAGAACTCGTGACTCGGGGTCCATCTTGGGTGCAGCCTTTGGCCTGCCCAGGGTGTGCCTCTGAAGGCCTTTCAGATAAATATCCACCTTTATTCCCTTACTCCTGTCTGGTCTCTGTTTCTAGGTTGCCCTCTTTAGGCATCACTGGTATGAGACTTCTGTAGGCTGTGGATAGGGGTAGTGACTCCAGGGCCACTCCAGTCCTGTCTGGGGGTGTTCCCTGTGAGCCCTGCAGAGACACTGAGCACCCTGCTGAGCCTCAGCACCTCCTAAGGGAGCAGCACTCCTGCCTTTGGTGGAGAAGCCTCTGGGTGTTTATGCAGAGGATGAGAGAATTCCACCCATTTTGTCTTCCTCTCCTCCAAACCCTGAATGTGCCAGCCACAGCCTAACCCCCGTTTGGGTAAAACATTGAGGGACAGGCCTGGGAGGCCCTGAGGTGCCCTCTGAGATAGACCAGAGGAGGGAATGGCTGACCCTTTTATATCTCTGCTTCCCTGAACTCTTTCCTGATGAAGCAGGTTCAAAGGCTGCTCCTCATGAAATAATTATGGGACACTTCTGAAGCTGCTGTGAAGGAGGTTACTCTGCCTAGCAAATGAAGCAATTTGCCTTTGAAAGGCCACTTTTCCCTCTGGGCTGAAGCCCCAGTGGCATCTGGCAGCACCTCAAAGTGATGGCACTGGTGGTGAGGAGGGTGCTTGAGGCTGTTGTTTGAAGGCCTGAGCTCCTGGGGATGGAGGAGAGGGGAGAGATGAGGTAGACAGCTGCAGAGAGAAAAAAACTGCCAAACCTAAACCACGCTCTACCTCTGGAGAGAGAGAACTGTCCCAGCAACAGCAGCAGGACAGGTGGGGAATCTCCTGGTCCCGTTGGAGGTTGTGCTGGTTCCTGAGTGACGAGCAGTGGCCGTGTCCCTGTTCCATCACCCCTTTCCTCTGCCTGGGGTCCCCTGAGTAGTTCAGGCACATCAAGCTCCTGCCTCTGCAGTTCCCTGGGCAGGAGAAGCTGTGGATGCTCAGGGCTGTGAGTGGATTTGCTCCCTCCTGCTGCTGACCCAGCTGATGATAACTGCACTGTCTCCTTCCCAAAATGCCCCCAGTGCAAAGCAGATCTGGAGGAAGTGGTATTTGCTCTTTGCCCACGGCTGCTGGGATCAGGCAGTGCTGTGAGCACTTGGCTGTGTGGTCACTGGGGAGGGATCTGGGATGGGATGTCAGCAGGCACTGAGCAACCTGCAAAGGTAAAGGGTGGTTGGATAATGAAATTCTTCCACAAGCTTCAGCTTCTTCAGCCTGGAGGGCAAGATGAGCCAATTCAGGCTGCCCTGTTGTGTTTGTACCTTCAGAGGATCCCACTCCCCTGGTGCTCTGGGGAGGGGATCTGCTCAGATTTTTTGAGAGGTGCAAGAAATTCCCATATAATTCATGGGGAAAGAGCTCTCCTGCTCTAGATAAAAGCAGATCCTTCTCCTGTTTGCAGAACAGGGCAGAGCAGGATCAGAAAAACACTTTCCCCCAACCCCCTAATCAGACACACCAACTCATGTGCTCTGCAAACCTCAACTCACACCAGCAAATCCTCTTTAGTTGCTCCCGCCAGGGAGTGTTTGGCTCTGACAGAGCTGTGGCTGTGCTGCTGATTGACACAGCAGAAATGGAGCAGCATGTTCTTACAGCATCTCCTTCGCTATCAGCAATTTAGCAGGAATATCACACCAAACACCCTCCCTTGGAGGTACAACAGGGCTCAAATCAACGAGGGCTGACACCCAGAGCAGCAGCACTGTGGCTGATAAATTAGCACCCGCTGTCTCCCTGTACGGAGCTGGCAGGAGGGGGATATTTGTCTGTGCTGAAGAGATGAATATTTTCGTTTTGCATCCTCTGGTGTCCTTGTCATGGGTAAGGGAAGAGAAACGAGTGGAGATAAATTGATTTTGCAGGTATGGGAATGGATGTGTTTTTGTAGGTGATGAAAAACAAATAAGCCTGGGCTGCTCTTCTCATTCATTCATGGTTTATTTCCTTTTCTTGCAGTGTTTGACCTCATGAGGAAAGGGTAAGTAGCCCTCCTGGGATCCCTTCTGTTGAAAGTTTTGGTGTGTTCATCATCAGCTTCCCATGTGAAATGGAGGTTTGATATGTCCAGAGGGGCAAACCCTGTGGGCAGGGGAGGCAAAACCCAGCTGTAGTTGCCTTTACACTGCTGCAGCCTGGAATGATGTGGTGAATAGAAATGGGCTGGGAGGACACGTCCTGGTGCCAGACTCTGCTCTGGAAAACAAATTTTATGACAATTCCTCATCAGGTGCCTGGAAGAAAAGATTTGACTAGGAATATTCTGCTGGGTTCCAGTCTGACACAAGGCGTGTGTGGCTGCATCAAGATTTACTTGCCACCTGCTGCCTTATTTTGCCCTCAGCACTAACCTCTCATGGGAGGCTGTTCTGATGGCACATTTCTTTTGCACAGTAGACGAAGGGATAAGGTGGTGAGAGGTTCCTCACTGCTCTTTGCCACACCTGCACTGATTCTGCAGCTCCGCAGTCTCGGTGAGGTCATGATTGCTGTGCCCAGGATGGAGGAGATTCCCAAAGGGGTTGTTTTTCTCTCTGGCCCCATGAACAAGCTGCCAGTGGGTTGCTGGCAAGAGGCTCCCCAGTCTCCCTGGTGATCAGGCTGATGCCTGTCCTGTAGGAGAGGGAGCTCCTGTAAACAGCTGAGGCCAGGGAACCTGTGGCTCATCCAAGTGCAGCCTGGCTGCCTCTGGCAGGAGGCAATTAGACTCCATTAGTGGCTCTGCCAGCCCTGCACTCACATTATTTCTCCCTGGTTTCAGCAACAGAAAAATGTGCGTAAAAGAGGGAGGGAAGGCAGTGGCAGGAAAGTGCAAGTGGGAGATGAGGGTCATCAATCAAATGGGCAGCAAGGGAGAAGAGGGAAATGCTGCAGGAAGGATTTGCTGCTGGGTGCTGAGGAGAAGAGCCACAGAGCCTGCTTTTGGCAATGGGCTGCTCTCTGCCAGGATTTGGCTGGCCAGGATGGTGTCCCAGGAGCACTCACTCAAATCCAGCTCCAGTCAGTGGACGTATGTCCAAATGCAAAGCCAAGCTGCTGAGCACAGGCAGGATTAGCCCCCGGGGCGGTGAAGTCCTTAGCTCCAGCTGTTCATCCATGGGGGAACAGGAGATTCTGACTAGCTCTTACAGCCTCTTTGCCCTCAGCTTTCAGCAGGCACAGGCAGAAGAGGGGCTTTTAGAGGAGACTGTGCATCCCTCAGCAGTGGTGGCATTCAAAGGAAAGGAGAGGAGAAGCTGACCAGGTAACCTTGGCTGTTCAGGGCTGAATGGCTGAGCTCTGGTGGTGGCTGAACCCTGAGCAGCTGAATAGGTTTTCAAAGCAGCACAATGCACTGAAAATATTTCCTTTGAACCTTTGAGCCAGTGGTTCATGTCTATAGGACTCTGCCTCAGTGTAGAGCAGCTGCACAATGATATTGTGTCAGGACTGAGCCCCAGCAGGCAGGACATCCAGTGCACAGAGACAGGGACTGGCCCCACTGCTGCCTGGGAGCTCATGGGAATGCTGGTGCTCACAGCCATCAGCAGCTTCAGCAGGAAGCCAAAGGCCAGGTCCAGCTTTGTTCTTCTCCCCTTAGGACTGTCAGTGAATAGTGTTTGTGTTGTTTTGTGCAGATATCAGCAGTTAATCCTGATGATGATGATGAGGGCTCTGTGGCTCATGCTGGCTCAGGGACTGTGCAAATCCATCCATCACTAGCCAAGCTGAGTAACCAAAGCATCACCACGTGCAGAAAGGATGGACACACCTCCATCCTGTGTCACAGCACCCAGAGCCTCGTGGGAGCCTGGCCCTCAGTGCTGGGAAGGCAGTGGCAGGAAAATGCAAGTGGGAGATGAAGGTCATCAATCAAATGGGCAGCAAGGGAGAAGAGGGAAATGCTGCAGGAAGGATTTGCTGCTGGGTGCTGAGGAGAAGAGCCACAGAGCCTGCTTTTGGCAATGGGCTGCTCTCTGCCAGGGTTTGGCTGGCCAGGATGGTGTCCCGGGAGCACTCACTCAAATCCAGCTCCAGTCAGTGGACGTATGTCCAAATGGTGATGGAGAACACACTCCTCCAGCAAGGGGTGTTACTGCCGTGCTGCAAACACTGAGCTGCTGTCCCTCTTCCCACAGGCCCGTCATGGAGGTGCCCAGTGAGCAGCCCTTCAGCGAGGAGCAGGCTCGGCTCTACTTCCGAGACATCGTGCTGGGCATCGAGTACTGTGAGTACCCCTGTGTGCCCTGGCCCCTGCACAGCTGGGGAGGGGCATCTCGGCACTGGGAGGTGTCGGGTGAGCCAGAGGTCCCCTCGGATTGCCTGTGATGGGGTTGCTGTTGGAGGTGGCCCCACTCAGCTCGGGTTTACCCAGGAAGTGTCACGGAACCCTTAGAAAGGACATTAGGAAAATAGTGCCTCTCATTTTTCTTCCATTTGTTTCATTTTGGAGACTGTCTTTGGAGGCAATAGCAGAGCCAGAAAATGGGTGTTTGCAGTGTCATGGACTGAGTCAGTCAGTCAGCTTCAGCTGGAGCAAATCCCTGTCTCCAGCTCAGCAGGGCAAGCACTGGCCATGGGCAGAGCAGGTGAGCAGCACAGGGAGGGTGTCTGTCCTTGTCCACTCCCTTTGCAGAATCCATCTGAGTGACTCCCTGTCACTCAGGGCTGTGGGGTGAGAGTCCAGCACAGCTGTGTCCCCCCAGGGAGGTGGTGCATCAAGTGTGTTCCCAGGCTCTGCCCGAACTCCAGAGCAGGGTTCCTCTTTGTAGCCTGTTTGATTATTGTCACCTTTTTTGGTGACACCTTGTCCCCCTGTGGCTGAGGGCAGATTCACTGCTGAGTGCCTGTTCTCCAGAGTGTGGGGAGGCCATGATAGGTCTGTGAGTGACAGCAGGGATTTTTCTGGCCCCATTGTCATTGACATGTCCCTGCTGGCACGAACTTGGCAGGGGTGAGCAGAGAGGGGTCCCTGAATTAAAGACACCAGGTGGAATGTGGAATGTCTGTGTGCTGGCATCCTGAAAGCAGTTACTGCTTCTGTACCTCAGCTGCTGGTGAGCTGAGCTTGGCTCTGTGCCTGTTTAATGCTGGTGTCCTCCTTGCAAACAGCCTCTGTGAGTTCAGTGCTCTCACCACCGACTGCTTCCCCTGCACACTGATACACCAAACAATTGCCCATGGTGAACCCGTGTGCCTCAGCTGGGAGATCCAAGCTCGGCTGTGCTGGATGCTGCTGCAGGAACAGTTCCTGCTCAGAGGAAACTTTGAGTTTAGTAAATAGGAAAAAAACAAACCCCAGCAAAGTGTGGGTAGTCTTAAGCAGAGGGAGTGAAATTCAACAATAATTTGGGGAGGAAGAGGCAGCACAGCTTTTGCAGAGGCCATTCCCACCTTGCAGATGTGATTGTTTTCCAGAGGACACAGCAATATGTAGATAAGGTGATCCTGTTACTACCCTGTGTTTCCATTCCCAAACAGCTTTTGATTAGATCCATTAACAGTAGCTCATAAAGCAGCTCCTCAGTCTCTTTGGTTGGATGGGCTCTTGTGGATTAATAATAGACGATCAGGAAGGTTGGAATACAGCTTTCACAACTGAGAAAAATCATTAGTACAGTTAAACAGGAATCCATAGTGTGGGCTGGGTTGTTCAGTGTATTCCTAAATGACCAGAAAAAGGGTAGAGGACAATAAGAGAGATTGAGGATGGCACTGAGTTATTCAGGATAGTTGTTGTTAGAACTGACTGGGAAGACTGGCAGGAAAATGCCACGATAGCAAGTGATGGCATGAGAAAATGACAGATAAAAATTAATGTTGCTGACTGAAGGGTAATGCAGGAGGGGGAGAAACAACACTGAAAATACATACAATGTGATGGGCTCTAAATTATCTCTTCTCACTCAGGCTTTATTCTGGATAGTTCTCTTGAAAATGCCAGCCCATTACTTAGTGACATTCAACAAGGCTAACAAAATTTGGGGAATTATTTGGAATGAAAGAAAGAAGAAAGTAGAAAATGTTATTATGCAGTTATTTGGATCTCTAAGAGCTCTTAGGTACAGACAAGGAGTATCCTGAATATTATGTGCAAATTGGCTCAGCCTGTCTTAGAAACAGCTCTCTAGAACTGAGGCCCAAGAAGGATGATCAGGATGGTCCTGGAACATCTTATGTACAGAGATATGACCAAAGCTCTTAAGACTGGAAAATAATCTTGAGGAGGGGTGCTATGGCAGAGGCTTATAAAATCCTAAGTGTCAGGGAAGTGCTGGACAGGAAATTAATCTTTTCTGTCTCTAAAAACACAATAACCAAGAGATAGTGAACAAAATAATCAGGTAGCCAATTTAAACCAGAAGGAATCACTCACCTGGCTTCAACCACTGAGAGAGAACAAGTCTCTGAGCATGATGGGCCTTGCTGAGGCAGAGGAATGTGGTTTGCAGGGTCTCAGTCCCTCTCCACATTGAAATGCAGCACCACCTCATTTTTTGTCTAAAACCAGCAGGGAATAAAATCAGTGTTTGCAAGTCTGACAGTCCAGAAGCTTCCAGGTGCTGCCAAAATTAGTCAGGTCACCCCAGAAAGTTGGTAGAAATGAATATATGAATGGGAATCTCAAGGCTGTCTTTGAGGAGAGCTTGAAGGGTGAAGATGCAGCTTTTTATATTCCCATTAGCATTCAGATTGCAGCAGAGCCTGTGAGCCTCAGCTGGGAGATCCAAGCTCGGCTGTGCTGGATGCTGCTGCAGGAACAGTTCCTGCTCAGAGGAAACTTTGAGTTTAGTAAATAGGAAAAAAACAAACCCCAGCAAAGTGTGGGTAGTCTTAAGCAGAGGGAGTGAAATTCAACAATAAATTATAGGATGCCCAAGCACTCCCAGCAACAGGAACAATAGGATGCTTTGTTTTGGGCCATTGAGTAACCACTTATTTTATTAGCAAATGAAAGTTAAAAATTGTGTTTTCTCTGAACTGCTGGGTAAATGCATGGCAATTATTATATAATTAAGAGGAAAAGTGCACCGTTTGTGCATGCTGAAGGAAAAGTGTTGCCAGGCAATCCAGAGATTGCAAGGTAATTTTAATGTAAGCATCCATAATTGTTGTGTAATTTGGGAGGCTCAATAACCATGCAGCTGCTTGAAGCTCACAGTCATCACAGCACAGCAGCAAATGCATCATTGCTGGTTGGGTTTTATTAGGCTAGAAGTTGCAAACTGGATTCCTGTTGGAGCCTGAAAGGTGTTAGTGGTGAGCAGGAAGGGGCTGCAGGAGCCAAGTGGTGGGAGACGTGGGGTGACCTTTTAAATCACTGGTGGTGGCATGTGGTCTGTGAGCACTGTGTGTCTGTGGGGACTGGACTTGCTGGTTTTTCATGGAGTTTGCCTGGGGTGGAGGCCTCCTGCAAGAGGGCTGGCTGTGGGGGAAATTTGGAGGCAGGAAGTGGTCCAGGTGATGAGAGCTGGGTGGGAAGCCTGGCTTAGGCATGGTGTGAGGCAGGGATAGTGCCCTGGAGAGAGCCAGGAGCTCCCTGACCCAGCAATGGCATGGTGCTGTCACCTGCTTTGGGCTGGGATTCTGGGTTTAGTGTGTTAAATGCCAGGAGTGCACTGTGATACAAGCACAGTCCCAGCCTTGCTCACTGAGCACTGAAGAAACAGGTTCAGGGGCTGAGAGTCAGGTGTCAGAGCCGTATCCAAGAGACAGGATTAACTCTGTTATTTGTGACTTATTACTTAAAAAATCAAACGAGGCATCAGTCTCATAAGTTACAGGTTTAACAGCAAGTCGCCATAACAGAAGAAAGTCACGAGTTTCAGAGTTACATGGCAATTTATAACTTTCCAGTCCAATAGACAATTAACACGAAACTGTGTTTCGATTTTATGACCTATCACCTTTGGTACTTTTTACTGCATTGTGTCTGTTTCTTGACCAATAACTTGTTAGCTCAGGTACACACATATACTTCTATTATAACATCTAAATTCTTAACTTAAGCTGTAAAATCATATTATCATACTTAAAACCCTTCACCATATTACTCAATACATTTTCTTACTTATAACTATAGAAACATAGGTTTATAATTCTTCTACTTAAGATTTGTATACGTTTGTCATTACATCAACCCAAGCTCTTTTCAGGGCTGTAAATCAAACTCATTAGTGTTTGTGGGGGTTTCTACTCCTCTGATTCCCACAGTCAGGGAGATCTGCCCAGGGTTGAGTCTCCCTTCCTCTGGCCCCTGCAGTGCTGGGGATATATTTTGAGTTTAAGCATGGTGAGATTACTGATTCATGTGCTCTGTTTTAGTGCACCTGTCTCAGACCTGGGCTCTGTGCTGTGGGCTGTGCCAGGAGCTGTTGAAGCACACACAAACTTCTGTCGGGTTCCTGGTGAAATGGGCCCTGCAAAGGAAAGTGGTTTTGCTCCCACTTTCAGGACTTCCCCAGTACTGCTGGCCCTGCACACCCCCTCAGGGACTGAGGAGGCAGGCTGGCCTCTGTGTGTAAATACCACTGGAGTGGTAATTCCAGGCTGGCCTCTGTGTGTAAGTACCACTGGAGTGGTAATTCCAGGCTGGCCTGTGTGTTTAAGTACCACTGGAGTGGTAATTCCAGAGCGTGCTCAAGTGCTTTGGATGGGAGAGTTTGCTGGATTATTTGAGTCATTAACTAAAGCATGTGCTTAAGCATCTCTGTGAATTAGGGATATGTGCAATTGCCTCCCTTTCCACTTGTAACTCCCCTCTAGTGGTGCTTGGCTGGGGTTATTTAAACTTCAGTCTCCCTTGTAGTAAGGCAAACTTTGCTTTCCTAGAGCTACTCAGCAGAAATGGGTGTGCTGGATAGGAAATAGTCATCATGCTTCCTCAAAAGACATGAGGGATATGCCAGGCAGGTATCCCAGTTTGATTTTAGGACTGGGACACGAGTATCTTCATTAAGTAAGAGCCTGAGTAAGGAATAAGGATAAGCAGATGAAAGGGCTGTCTCAGCAGGAGCCTGGCTGTGACACTGGCCAGGAGCAGACACTCGGTGCAGAACACGCACGCAAGTGTGACCCAGGGGAAAACCCTGCTGACTTGCACAGTCCAGATGGAGCACAGTGGCTGTCCCTGCTGCTGTGGAGCTGCCAGCTCAGTATTCGAGTCACGAGAAGCTAAAACAGTTTCTGTCAGTGCGGCTGAAGAAGAAAAAACCTTATTTCCTGCATTCTCTGTAAAAGTCTGCCATTGTCCTCCTGTGACTGTGTCTAAGGGGGGGGCAGTTTGGGGTCCCCTCTGCAGAGGAAGCCTTGTCTCCTCTGAGCTATGGGGTTGAAGGGATGCAGCTAAAGCCATTGGGAAATTACCTTTCCAGCAGCAGCCCTCTGCAGTGAGAACTGCAGTGACCCAGGGCCCTGCACACTGAGCCTGGAGCCTTAAGGAAGGGTCTGGCTTTCAAAGCTGGCTTTGCTGAGGCAAGGCTTAATCTACCTGGTCATCAATATGTGAGTATAATTTCCATTATCTTAAAAAGAAATTTAAGCAAATAAACCAACAACTGAGCCAACACAGTTTTGTGTCTTCTGAAGAGTATCTAGTGCAGATTAAGTCCACGGTGGGTGCACTAAAGCGTCCGTGGTGCAGATGGTTTGATCTGGTTTGGCTCTTGGCAGAGGTGAGCTCTTCAGGTTGGTGTGGGTCAGCAGAGCTGGGATCCGAGTCTGTGGTGGAGCTGCTGCATGCTCTACTGTGATTCCCAGCAAGCTGCTTGCTCCCATGTGGGAGATGGGGACCTACCTCTTCTCTGCTCCTGCCTCTTGCCTGTACAAGTTTGGAGCTCCTCAAATAGAGCATGTTGAGGTGAGAGCTACAGCTGCAAGGTTCTGGGTGTTATAAATGACACCACCAGGAGAAGAGAGGCTGGCTTATGTTTTATCACGTGCAGACAAGCTCTCCTTAGCTGATAAAAACCAAACAAAACCCCCTTTCATGTGCTGCAAGTGTTGCTGATCCTAATCGATAAGGACTTTGTACAAGAGCGAGAGTAATTAGCTGATGGAGCAGATCAGAGAGATGTGCTGGAGCCTCTTAGGAAAGATCAGGCAGTTTGGGGTTTGTTGTTGTTTGATGCAGTTCTGTGCCTGTTGTGCTCGGGGTTGGAAGCAGCCCCTGGCACAGCCTGTGCAGGGTGTTGTGTCAGTTCCTGCCTGTTGTACCCTGCTCCCCCGGTTCCCTGTGCTCCCTGGGACAGGGGCATGTGTGCAGCCATGGCAGGGAGCTCTGTGGCTGGAGATAAGGCTGTGCTCCTGGGGGCTGGAGGACAGGTGCAGAAGGACAGCGTGTGACAAGGTTACCTCTCTCCCTTCCCTGTTGTTTCCTGCTGCAGTTCCCACACTGCAGCTTCTGCCAGGAGCAGGGTGCTCAGCTGGCTGCTGGGATGGAGCACAGAGGGAAGCTGAGCTGTTCCAAAAGAACCCCCTTTGCAAAACCTGGGCTTAAGCAACTTGTCCAAGTGGCAGAGGCTTCATGGGTGCAGCAAGAGAGCTGTGGAGAAACCTGAGAGCACAGCTGGGATCATCCCCCTGCCCCTGAGTGAGCTGAGCAGGGGATGGGGGTGTTCCCCTTGCACAGCCCACAACACCCCTGTCCTCCAGCCCTGCCTCAGCAGAGCACTGGGGATGAGCAGCAGTCTTGATCTCTGGGTGGTGGTGCAGCAGTTTCCTTGGGAGGGTGTTAAATCATTTCTTTGCTACAGGGGTGATGTGTGTAATACTAAGCAGACTCTGCAGTAGCACCATGTGGATTGCTTTTGCCCTTGAATGGGAATGGGATTCTGGTTTTAATCAAGCAGAATTCAGCACTGGCCTCAGAAAATAGCAGGATGTGGCAGTGCATTGCAAAGTTTTATATGTACAATTTTTAAATGAGCTTTTAGCAAGTTTGTGTTAACCTGCTGGAGCTCCAAGGTTTCCAGAGGGGAATGCAGTGAAAAACACCTTTTCTAAAGGACTAGGGAACAACATCTCTTTCTAGCACTTCTATCTCTGCCCCCTCTGGGTCTTCACTCCCTGCTAGTGGATTTGTTGGCAGACAGTTCCCAGGCATTTGCCTCTGAGTGAAAGGGAAAGCCTGTTTAGTCCTGGAATAGCCTGTGGGACCTGGAAATGAGGAGTGTTTGTGAAACAGCTGTTTTGTCCCACCTAGGGGACCTCAGGAACTGGGCAGAAACAATGGTGTGCTCTGCAGGGCTTTGCTGAGGAGCAGTGATGGAGCAGGGAGGCAATGGCAGAGCTGTGGAGACCCAGATAGGGGTGTACAGATAGGAGCCAGCTGGCCCAGCAGCAGAGAACTTCCCCAAAATCCACCCTTTTCTCCAGCCCCATCTACTGGACCACAGCTGGCTGCTGTTACCAACTCAGTTCAAACACATGGTAGTGCAGAAACAAATAAACAAAAAGCCCTAAAAAGCCAGATTTTCAGGGAGACCTTTTATTTTAGGCAGTTGTTTCATATATATGGACTTGAATTTGAACAGACAGGTGCAGGTTTGTGCCAGCTGCAGCAGGTGCAGGGTGCCTGCTAGAGCTCTGTCTGAAATCAAGAGGGACAGAGGAAGATGGTCCTTTCCCAAGGATTCCTCACACCCTGAGAGCTCTGAATCCTCCTTTGAGGTTGCATCTCCACAGCATCAGCCTTCAGCAGGCTGTTCTTGGGCAATAGTGCTCCATGCCCAAGTTCAGGAGGCAGACCAGGCTTTTAGGCATCATTCCCTTGTTTCTGAGCTCCCTGGAGCTCTAGAGCTTGGCTAAGTCCAACTTCAGATATCCCTGGTCAGGCTGTCTAACACAAGTTGTGATAAGAGGCAGTACACAGGCACTCACCTGCCCTGCCTGCTTTGTTCATGGGGTGGCTGTGAGGATTAACAAACAAGTATTTCTAACACATTTGAGATCTTCGCCTGGATGATGCTCTAGGAATCCATGGGATCGTTATCCAGATGCAAATAGGCCTGAAATAGTGTTACCTTTCCACTGAAGAATGGCTCTAATAAAACCAAATTTGACAGAGGGTTGCATAATCAGGCTTTGTCCTAAGGGCTCTGTGATATCTTAGGTGGTTTCATTTTCATTGTGAAGAAATACCAATCGATGCTCTGCATCAGCTCTGTCAGCACAGAAAGTGCAGGGTGTTCTGGAGCCCAGGGAAGTCGTTCTGGTGAGCTGCTGACCCCTGCTTTAAGAGCAAAACTCTTTCCAGGTAAAAGCAACATGTGGAGCCATTTTGTCAGTTTGCCAAAGCAGCTTCAGCAAAGTGCTCTGCTTGGGCAGCTCAGCATCGATTTTAACCTGGGGAGGGGTGCAGGCAAGTGCATTTGCATGGGAATGAGTGTTTTTCAGCTGTTGGTGTGGCCTTGTGCATGGCCTGGGAGGGCAGCACCTATGGGATGGTCCTTCCCGAGGCTTCCTGCATCCAGCAGCCACATCCCCATGGCTGGGCTGGGTCTGAGGGCAGTCTCTGCCTGCTTTGTGACTCCTTCTGTACTGTCACAAGCAAAAAACCCAGAGCCTTGCTCTTTGAGCAGGACACAGAGCAGCTGGAAGTTCTCTCAAAGGCATGGATTCAGCTTAGGGGTCCCAGTTGCCCATGAAGGGAACTAAGGGGAGGTCGTGAGTTGGTCTCAAAGAAGAATAACCCCCAGACTCTCATGGAGCATGTCTAAGTGCAGCAATACAGATCATTATTTTGGTTATGTTTGTTTAAAGCACATTTAAGGGGTTTATTTATATGTTGAAAGTGCTTTTCCTTCTCTACTGAGCCTGATGCAGCCCTGCTCCTCTTTTTGGGACACAATGTGTCCTTAATTCCAAGGACAGGACAAGTGTTTTGTTTCTGGGACCTCTGGTCCTGGCTTCTAGTGAACTAATGCTAATGACAGTGCCTTTCCTACCCGCTGCTCTTAAAGCCACAGAGGAGGAAGCTTGCTCCCAAATGCTTCAGGATGGTGAAATGAGAGGGTTAATTTATGCTGGTGATTGTGTTGGACTGACCATGGCTGTCCCCTGCTCCCCTTGGGGTGGGTCCTGTGCTCCTTGTCCCTTCTGTCCAGTCACTAACAGTCTGGGGGATGTCATTTATGGTGGGCTTTGATATCCCAGATGCTCAGCTCTCCCTCTGGAGTTCTGCAGGGATAACACCATCGTTTCTCTGTGTGCTGTGCTGGAAGTGCAGATCCTGCTGGTTTAACCAGCACCTTTCCCCCGAGACAGCTCTGTCCCTGGGCAGCATGTGGCAGTGATGTGTGTCACTGCAGGCACATCCAGGCAGCCTTTGGCCAGTCCTGCTGAGTTCACTGATCCGTGCCTTTCTCCCTGCACTGTGTGTCTGCCAGAGGTCTGCACTGGCAGCAGAAGCTGGTGGCAAGTTTTTCTAAGTTTAGTTGTGTTGGAGTCCTGCAGGTGAGCAGTCCTGCTTCCTCCCTGCAGCTCCCAAACAAGCCAGCATTTGTCTGTTGCCTACAGGCAGACTTGGGAATGATTTTGGGAATATTTTCCTCTGTATTGTGCTGAACTGTACCAGTGGCAAGGCACAGCACAGGAGAGGATAAGCCTGTGCATTTTGAAGCCCGAAGCTAATTTTGGAAAGCTGTGCAGGGGAGGATGCCCACAGCAACTGGCAGGCTGGGACTTTGAGGTGTGTTTCTTCAGAGCAGAACAGGGATTTCAGGTTGCCTTCACCAGGTTAGCAGCTCCCCACCAAATCATTTCTTGACAGATGTGAGCACCTGCTCTTTCAGTTTTTATGGCTGTGATGTTCATTTACAGCAGCCTGCTGCTCAGTGCACATCCCCTGTCCGTCTCCCTTCATGGCTATTGCCTCTGCACAAGGCAGCTGGGCAGGGAAGGGGATTTGCAGACAGCAGAAGTCCTTCCAGCTAGCTGGCAGGAGACTTTGGTTGCTGTCACTCACAGCAGCACGGTGTGTGGGTGGGACACTGCTCCCAGCACCACTGCTCCAGACCTGCCCAGCCACCTCCCCTCTGCATCTGTCCCCTTCCCATCCCAGTCTGTGATTATTTTAAATGGATGCCAGCTGTTCAAAAGCACCTGGGATGTGGCATTCCAGAGGCCAGGCTCACTCCTGGGGTCCCCAGCCCTGCAGGCACTTGTGCTGAGTTTCTCCTCTGAGCACCTGAGTCAGACTGTCACTGTCCCCAAAACACGTGGATGTTCTGGTCTGGAAACTCAAATATTCACTGGCCAAACGAGCCGTTGTTTGATGGCTTTGATTTTTGCAAAGGATGTGTTTCTAATCTCTTTGTTCTTTGTTTCTGACAAAGAACAGTCCCAGCAGCCAGCAGTGTCCAGACCTGCTGGAGACCAGCAGAGACGGGCACTGAGGAAACACAGGGCAGCTGGAAAAGTGCCCATGATGTTCCTCAACTTCCATTAGATGGTGCAGAGGCAGGGAATGTATTTTACAAAATACACACCTATATGATAGAGAAAATGGTTTGTGGTTTTATTTTGTTTGTGGTTTTTTTACTTTCCTATAAGGAAGAAATAATAAAAGCCTGGAGTGCCTGCTCGCCTTCATTTTCACTGACCAAGCTCTAGGGATGTACTCACGTGGTCCATGTTTGTTTTGGGGTTTTTTTTTAGAGAATCTTAGCCCTGTCGTATCAGGCATGGCACCAGACACCTGCCTGAAAGGCAGCTCATCATCTCTTGAAGGAAAACTTCACTCCCCCCTCACTCTTATTTGCTCTCCCTCCATTACCATAATGAAATGTCAGCTTGCCACCAGCTCTGCTGCTGAGCAGATGTCTCCTGCTAATTACTGTTGTTGCAGGGTTTTGGTGTTTATCCTGGCTGTCGAGGCAGGCTGTTACAGCATGAACTGCCTCCCATCACAGCCTGGCCACGCAGTTGCTGCACATCTGGAAGAAGATCTAAGTCCTGGTGCTCTCCAGCAAGTTTTTTTCTGCTGGATCTCCACAGCAGCTCTTAAATGTGCCAAGAACAGCATCCCCCAACAGTGCTTTAAACTGAGGAGAGTGCCTTGCAGAAAAAATACCTGCAGGTGTGAGTTCCCCTCCCCAAGCGTGGCCTGCTGGGAAGTTGGCTTGAAAAGAGCAGAAAGTTAAATGAAGTTTGTTCATTCTTGGTGCTAAAGCACAAACTGGGATGCTCCACAGGGCAGGGTGCCTTTGTGGCAGTGTGTTGGCCAGGTTTGTAAAGCAGGAAAGGGTTAGACCAGCATTTCCCTCCACCCAATGTGTATTTCCTAGGAGATATGAAAAGTGCTCATGGGGAGGGTATAAAAACAAACATGTTCTGTTTGCAAGAAGGAAATGTGAAAACAGTGGTTGGAGCCAGGGGAGGAGTGAGGCCAGGGGGTCCTGATCCTCTGGGAAGGGCAGGATTAGAGGATTTCCTCCTCCTTCAGTAAAGTCTCCTGGGTTTTCTACAGTTCTGCTTTTGGGGTCATTTCATGTTCTGAAAGTTGGTGGGTTTTTTTATTTTTCAAGTTCTCCAAGTTCCTGAGAAATCAGCCACATTCCTACAACTCCCTGCTTCACTCCGTGGCCTGGAAATGTCTTTCAATGCAATATTGCACAAGAGGGGTGGTTTTTGTTGCTGTTTTCAGTGCATCTCAGCCTCCAAACTCTCTGCAAGGGTTTGTTTCATGTTTGATGTGCAAGCACTTCAGCTGGTGCCCATGGTTGGCCTCGTGGGGCTGAAACAGAGCTGAAGGGTTTGTGGAGCCTCCTGGAGTGAAGGGCCAGGTTTGGCCACAGCTCTGGATGCTGTGGGAGTGGTGGGAATGGCTGGGAGCTTTGTGCCAGGGTGTGGGTTTGGGGTGATGCAAGGCAAGTTGAGGTTGTTTCTCTATTTGTGGGCTCCATTGAGAAGCTTGGCTGTATAAAGATTGCCTCTTTGGGGTGCTGGGGATTGCTCCAAGCTTGGAGCTCCATTATTCCATCTTTTGAGATGGAAATGCCCACTGATTTCTGAGCTCTTGGCTGAACTTGGCACTCAGCTGCTCATCACCTGGTTCATTCTACCTGTGGTTCTGCCCCTTTTGTTGAGCTTCACAGCACTGCAGTTTGAAAATAAATAAAGTAAAAGTGAACTGCTTCATTTGGCTCCCATAAACCTTTAATACAGCAGGTGGCCCACCCCATCAGCTGGTCTGATGAGGCCAAGCAAATCTGCAGGATTTGAGTGTTTTCCCTCTCCAGCAGCATTGCTTGTTCCCACTGGTTGAGCTTTCCCTGAGTTCGTGTCTGTTCATTGCATGATTCCTGGATGTATTTCTGAGAATTGTGTCCCAGTGAGGCACCTAAAAGGAATATCTGTAGGAAATGGCCCTCCTGCTCCACTGTATTCCATCTCCAGCAGCAGCTGGGAATGGGGTGCCCGAGCTTGCACCTTTATTTTCACCCTCCTGGGAAGGTTTCCCTGGGTGTGTTTTCTAGTTATGAGACCGTGCTCCTGGTTTTGGGTGTTTTCCAGTGCACTACCAGAAGATCATCCACCGGGACATCAAGCCTTCCAACTTGCTCTTGGGAGATGATGGCCACGTCAAAATTGCTGATTTTGGTGTCAGCAATCAGTTTGAAGGGAACGATGCCCAGCTTTCCAGCACGGCAGGGACACCAGCCTTCATGGCACCGGAGGCCATCTCACAGACTGGCAAAAGTTTCAGTGGCAAGGTAGGTCTTTGCTCACAGCTGGCATCTCCTGGGACCCCCAGGCATGGCACAAAGGGCAGTGTCACACCTGCATCCTGACTGCGGTACAAATTAGGGGTGTCATTTAGTAAAACTGAGGCTCTAATTCTGTCCAGTCCAGGCAAAACTCACATTGGGTGTTCTGTGCAGTGGGCAGACACTTGGCTGTGGACCCCTGCCTAGGCAAAAGTCATCCTAGAGCCCTTTCCCTGCCCAAAGGGAAAGGAGGAAGCCTTTGATTCCCTTCCAAAATAATCAAGAGGCACTGGGGGCTGCTGAGCACCAAGGTCACATCTTGATTCCCTGAAAGTGAAAGGCACTGCCGAGGGTGGGGGTGCAGACATAGGCATAGGGTCTAATGGGGGGTTTTTGTCTGGAAAACTTTTGATGTTCAGCCCTGAATGGTGTCATTTCCTGTAAGAAGGGGCTGCTTGCTGGTCACCAAGGGAGCGATGCCTGGCCCAGCACAGCCCTCATTCCGCAGGTGGGCAGCAGGTGGCCTTAGGAGCCCAACCTCAAAGTGAGGTAGAAAATGTTAAATCCATACAAGCAGTGTTTTCTGAATGGGTGGGAAAATCCAGCTCGCTCGGATCATCTGTGTTGCCTCTCCTTCACTGCCTGTTCGTGCTCTCTTGCAGGCTCTGGATGTGTGGGCCATGGGAATCACCCTGTACTGCTTTGTTTACGGGAAGGTAAGCTGCCTCCCAGCTGCTGGAGCCCTGCACCTCGCTGTCTGCCTGCCTTTTGACTCGTTCCTATCCAAATAAAGGCAAATATTAGAGACAAAGACCTACCTTCTGCAGGCTCACAAACCCCCCTGCAGATCAAAAGGGGCTGACGCTGTGATCTGTGGAAAGGATAATTTCCAGCGTTGGTCCCTGAATGCAGAGCCATTGTTTGTGATACAACCCCAAAGCAGCATCAGCAGCACCACCAGCAGTTTGTGGGGGTTTTATCCATATTTTCTCCATTTAGAAATGAGCCAGAGTGTGGATAGAGGCGTAGTGATGCCTAAAGAGGCCAACCTAGAAACAGACACTAGACAGGAGGAAGGGAATAAAGGTGGATATTTATTTGAAAGGCCTTCAGAGGCACACCCTGGGCAGGCCAAAGGCTGCACCCAAGATGGACCCCGAGTCACGAGTTCTTCACACTTTTATAGCTTTGCTCCATTTGCATCTCAACCCAATTTCACCAATTAAACTTTAGCTAATGATGGAATTTGCCCTCAGCTTGCCCCCCTTCTCAAGATGCTGGGTTACACATTTTGGGCCTAGGCCGGGCTGGGTGTCCTTGGAGAGCAGCCTGGAGAGGCTTTGTTCTGTCTGTCTCAGCATGAGAGAGCAGCAGCTCCCAGGCTGCAGGACACTGCAGAGTTACACACTGGGAATGCAGAGTTTGAAAAATATAAAAGTTAAAACGTAAGGCATCAGTAGGATTGATCCCAAACTGCTGCAGCACTTCAGGAACCAGATTACAGAAAGCTCTGTCTGCCAAAGCTGGGTTAGGACTGATGAGGGGTCTAGCTGGGCACAGGCAGCTCTTCAGTGCTGCCTTCTGCACACTCCGTGTCCTGTCATGGCTTTTCCCTCGCCTGTGGCCAGAGCCCCCCTGTCCCAGCCGTGCTCTCCCAGGGTGAGCAGCACAGCAGGCTGTGCAGTCTCTGTGGGCAGGAATGTTCCCTGAGCCTCTGTCCAAGCACAGACACTGCAGATCCCACCACACAGGCACCGGGCATCCAGCTCTGGGGTGAGAAGTGGCCAGGGAAGGTGGCAGAGGCAGTTCATGGTCACCTGGCAGGCTGGATGAAGGAGGGTATTCCATTCTAGTTATGCATTCCCTTTTGCTGTTGTGAATTTATTCTTTAAGAAGGAATGAATTGATTTATTGTGTGTGGGGGGATTTTATTTATTTCTATCTCTGTGTAAATTCGGGGGGGTACACAGGGTGTGCTTGTGTTATGTGAATGACGAACGCCTGAGTGATGCCAGGATCTTGGACAACTGGAAAATCTCTTGTTTGTTTTACAGTGCCCTTTTATAGATGAATATATTCTGGGTCTTCATAACAGGATCAAGACCAAGCCTGTGGAGTTCCCAGAAGAGTGAGTAAACTTTGCTACTGTAAAATAAAGTCCAGTTTTCAGCATTATTCTCTGTGTGGCACAAATGCCAGTGGGTCACCACAGAGGGATGGACACGAGTGGGTGAGGTGCTCTGTGTTCTCCTGGGTCCTTCACGTGGGTTTTGTGCTGGTGATGTTGTTGAGGTGCTACCAGTGCCTCTGTCCTTGCTGTGCAGACAGGGACTAAAGGAAATGGCTCTTTGGGAGTGAAGGGATTCCAGGATCTAGGAAGTTCTGCCCCAGCTACTTGACTCTGGAGATGCTGGATGCATAGTTTGGTTGGGGTTTTGTTTCTCCCCATGCAGCAGCCACCAGAATGATTCAATGTATTCGTTTTCAAAAGCAATGTGGTGATGAACCTCAGTCTTGGTCTAAGTGACACATCCCTCTCCTGTGGACTTCCCTCAGAGCCAGGGGAAGTGTCTGAGGGAAGGGTGCTTGTCTTGAGATGTGCAACCACAGCTCAGCAAATCCCACTGCTCCAGCATACCCCAGGAAAACATGGGTTTGTCTTTTGCACTGGCAGAGAGGGGCCAGTTATGAACAAAACAGGAATTACTTCCCCTGTGTGCTTGTTGAGGGGCTGCTCCCACCCTGCTTTGGTCAGTGAAGGAAACCCCCATGGGGCACAGTGGCAGTGCTGGGGTGGCCAGGTGGGGTGGCCAGCTGTGGTCACAGCAGTGCAGGGGACAAGCCAAGGCCACTCACGTGGCATTTGAGCAGTGGAAGCTCAGTATTGAGGTGATGAGTGTCTGTGGTGTTGTCAGAGAGTCTGGCAGGAGGTGGTGGCACTCCCCAAATGCTCAGTCATGCTGGCCCCGTGGTCACCATTCCTGTAGCTTCAAGTGCTGGCCACTCCTCAGCATTTCCTCCAGCTTCAGGCTTTTGGTGACTTTCTGTTGGTGAAGAATTTGTTTCCCCTGGTTCCTGTCAGATGAAGTATCCAGAGCTGGACTCTTTGTTTTCCTTCCCAAATCCACACAGTAGTCAGGCAAAGAATTCTTGACCTGATTGCTCATTCTAATAAAAATGTATAGATAAAATGGCTTGATTTAAAGCAAGCACAAAGGAATTAAAACTCTAGTGAAAGGCAGATGTGGTATTAGAGAGGAAGGGAGGGATGTTGTCAGGCAGCCTGTGCTATGTGCATGTATCCAACACCTATGGCAGGGCAAGACTGTTTGTGAGCTGCTCACTGAATTTTCACATTACAGTAAAGGGCTAGGCCTCTGCCTGGGTAGCCCCAGACTTCCTTCTGATTCCACAGAAAGTGATGGATACTCGGGGTGCCCTCTCAGACATCTGCCTCAGCTGGGCTGACTGAGCCCTGGCCCCGGGGGCTGCATTAATTACCCCTGGGCTGCATTAATTACCCCTGCGCTGACGAGGAGGCACAGCCCCTGCAGACAGCTCAGCCACCTCTGCCCAGCTGCAGCCCACCCAGGACTGGAGATCCAAGGGGCTGGGGGTCAGGCCACATGTTAGACCCCACACAGCTCCCAGTGTGGGTATGGAGCAGTTCTGCAGGACCAGGTGAGCAGGCCTGAGGCTTTAGGAGCACAAAGGCTGGTCATGCTCCACTGCCCTGTCCCCACCTGCAGCTGGAACAGGACAGCACTGCAGCCAAAAAAACCCAAACCTGTTTATGTTCTCCTGGCAGTTTTCTGCCTTGCTCAGGGCTGGCAAAGCTCCCACCCCTCCCTCAGCCACCTTGTATTTGGGTTAGTAGTCAGCTTACAAGTGACTGTTCTCATCTGCCTCTGCAGTAAGTTATTAACATTTAATGGGCTAACTGGGCTGTGCTGAGATCCTGTCCTTCATTCAGGCATTTCCTTCAGCGATAATTGGGCTGCATGATTTATGTGGATTCCTCAGTGACCTGTTCTCCCAGTCTAAAAAAAGCTGCACCCCTGATTAGGTTGTTGGAGGAGCTGAGGGTTACTGGGTGTTGACAGCTGTCCAAACCACGTCTATTTGTTAGAGGCAGCAACAGCGACATGGAATTCACTGGAGTGGATCCACCCTGACCTCCCACAGAATTAGCACCTCTCTATAGTGAGGAGTATTTTGGTTTCAATTTATTTCACCATGGCTACAAAAGACACATTCCTGTTTGCAGACAGCCCATGGCAATTCATTGCCTGTTTCCTGAGAACCTTTAGGACACAGGGATCTGACTGTACCGGAGTCACCATCCTGTCCCTTCCCTTAGAGACGCCAGGATAAATATTTATGCCACTGGAGTTCTCGTTCATGTCACCCAGCCCTTGGCATGACACGAGGTAAATGGGCTTAGCTCACACCCTGAGGATCCTGGCATGACTAAAAAGCAAGCTGGAGTTTCTGTTCAGACATGTGTTAGTGTACTGAGTCAGAAGCTCTGCCTAGTCCCTCCTGGCAAAGCCCAGGACAATGTTCCCTGACCTGTGGGCACCCTGTAAAGTGATCTGTGGTGCTGGCAGCCCTCCCGAAGGGATGCTGAGCTCTGTGCTTGGCATTCTCCTGAGAGCTCTTACAGGACTATGGCTGTGAGAAATCCCAGACAGCACAGGCTTTTCAAATGAAAAATGCCATCAGGCAGTGTTCACACTGTGCTGCAGACTGGAGAGAAGGGAAGCCAGAGACAGGGTGATGTGATCTGTTACCTGGCCATAACCCCCCTGACACTTGGTGATCCTGTTTATGGGGCTTTTCCCTCTGACTTTAATCCTGTGCTGTGTAGAAGTCAATCTGGTGTCCAGAAATGTTGAGTGATTTTATATTCTATTTATTGTATTTTAAGTAAAGCCGTTGATGCTTTGGCACAGAACTGATTTTAAGTATTTTTAAAATGCCATCTCACCTGCATCAGTGTGGTGTCTGGAAGGAATCCGTTTGTTCTGACCTGCTAAAAGCACTGTCACTGCCCATGGCTGTTCCTCTGGAGCTCATCTCAAGAGCAGCACCATTCTTTCCATTCCCACTGAAATTGTCACCCGAGTCTCTGAGGACTCATCCTGCTGTTCCCCTTCTCTGGGCTGTGTTGCCTGTGTGCAGCAGATCCTTGATGCAACTCTAAGTGTTCAGACTTAAAACTGAACCCCCTTTCTGCCTCTGAACCAGCAGCATTTCCTTGTGGTTGTTTGTAAAGATCTCATAGCCAAAGTCCAAATAAAATATTCATGAATTATTAAACAGCAGCTCTGTTTTCATCAGGCTGAAATATCCCTTGCTGTGATGTGGTTTTCATTTTGGTTTGTGATAGTTTATTCCCTTCTCTGCTCGAGGAGGGGGGTGCAGAGGAGGTGGGCACAGCACCTGGTGCTCACCACTGTTTTCAGTCTCAAATCCAGCCTTCCTGGGGAGTGACATTTCATGCTGCTAAGTTCCACCTCCATGAAGAAACACTGTTCTTCACAAGTCATTTGTGACACAGACCTTCAACTGCCTAATACAATTCAGTCACATGTTGGCATTTTACTGCAGTAGCACTTTGATCACCCAGATCCAATGTGTTTTAAAGGCATCTCCTGCATCACTAATCATAGGAGTCATTGCAGCCTTTAGGCTGCAGGACCAAGGGCTCCATGTCAATAGAGTGGCTTCTGGGTTTAGGCACTCTCACATTTAGATCTTGGAAACAGTGGTAAAAAATTAGATGTATTTCTCTTATTTGCATTCATTCATTCCCTCCTTTTGTTACCTCAAGGCTGAGCTTTGCAGGTAGGGGATACTGAGTTACAGGCTGCCTGCAATCAGCGTTCTGGATGCAATTTAAATAACACAACCTGGAAGCTTCGCTGGGAACTTGAATGTCAGATGGGGGTGTTTCATCCAGCACACAGTTGCTCATGATGCAGGTTCAGCAAATCAAGCTGTGCCCGTCTTGGTTCAGAGCTCAACTCCAGTTCTGCTCTCAGGAACACTTTGTTGTTCCAGAATCTCCCCTCAGAAATGTCTTTAAAAATGTCCTTGGACCCATTCAGCTGATCCCTCACCCTGCAGTCTGAGTGTGCTGTTGTGTTAGGGGGCAGAACAGGATGACCAAGCCCTGTGGCAGTGACTGTGGTGCCTTCCTCTTTCAAGCCAGGTTTGCAGAGAAAATATCTCCTGAGCAGAGCAGATTCTGCACCAAGTAACTGCAGTGAGAACTGTGCACTGCTGCACAATTCCCCTGTTAACTGTGTGCTGCTGTTTTCTCCACTCAGAGCACAAATAAGTGACGAGCTCAAGGAACTGATACTGCGCATGCTCGATAAAAATCCAGAAACAAGGATAACAGTCCCTGAAATAAAGGTAAATTGAACCTTGATGTTAGAGTTTTTAGTCTCAGCTGATTTTGTGTTCTGTGGTACCTTCTAACGTGGCAGAGCCGTTCCCAGTGTTTGTTTTGGGAGCTCTCTCTGGCACCCTCCCTCGGAAAGGGAGAGCGCTCATTTTGCAGCCACAGCTCCATCGCTGCCTCTTGCTTGGGGAATATTGACAAAAGCTTTCTTGTTTACTTATTTAAATGAAAATTTCTCAAAAGCTGGCTGATCTCAGTGAATCCCTGGGAGAACCAGCATTGTCAGGGGAGCTGCTAGCTGCAGAGCCTGTGCTGGCAGTGTTGGATGTGCGTGCCGGGGACTGGGTGTGTGTTCCTCCTCTGGTCCTTGTGTGGTCAGTGGCCTCAAGACAGCACATTTGTTTCTATCACCATTATTTGGGAGATGTTTAGTAAGAGAAAGAATGAACAGGCCTGGCAGAGCACAATGCTTCACAGGCTGTGGTTTCATTCTGGGTTTGCGTGGGCTTGCTGTCCTCCTGTCACCCCTCACCAAGGCTCTAGACCTGCTGGAGGATCTCAGAATTTCCAGAGAGATCCATCAGCATGCTCTGCTTTGCTTTGTCCCAGGCCAGCTCAGTGTTACCACCAAAGCTGACAGTAGAAAGGTTGAGCTTCAGGAAAAAATTGTGACATCCCTTTCCTCCATGCCCAGGAGGCCAAAACCAAGTTTGGAGCTGTATTTGTGGGATTTCACTTGACAGCTCTTGCAGGCACGCTGTAAGAACCTGTGGGTAGAAGAGCAGAGCTGAGTGCTGGCCCTTGTCCTTGGCTGTGCACAGGTGGTTGGTGTGCTTGGGGACTTGCCTTGGATGCTGACAGAGGACATGTCTCTGATGCCTAAAGAGGCCAACCTAGAAACAGAGACCAGACAGGAGTAAGGGAATAAAGGTGGATATTTATCTGAAAGGCCTTCAGAGGCACACCCTGGACAGGCCAAAGGCTGCACCCAAGATGGACCCCGAGTCACGAGTTCTTCACACTTTTATAGCTTTGGTCCATTTGCATCTCAGCCCAATTTCACCAATTAAACTGTAGCTAATGATGTAATTTCCCGTCAGCTTGCCCCCCTTCTCAAGATGCTGGGTTACACATTTTGGGCCTAGGCCGGGCTGGGTGTCCTTGGAGAGCAGCCTGGAGAGGCTTTGTTCTGTCTGTCTCAGCATGAGAGAGCAGCAGCTCCCAGGCTGCAGGACACTGCAGAGTTACACACTGGGAATGCAGGATTTGAAAAATATAAAAGCTAAAATGTAAGGCATCATCTCCAGTGCCAGGCTGGGCTCTGTGCTCAGCCCATGCCCTCGGACAGGGCTTTCTTCCCGTTCACAGCCAAGAAACCATCCCATGAGAGGCAGCAGGAACAGGGGGCTTTGCTCTGCTTCATGCAAGAGAAAAAGATGAAAATGTTCTAGATAACTCAGGTTTTCAAAGTGTTTCAAACTTGATTCAGAGGGTGCCATGGAGCTGAGTGGTGGCAGTGCGTGTGACAGCACTGAGCCAGACTGCAGCCATTTCCAAGGAAGCTGGTTAAAAACCACCTCTGGCAGTGGGAAATGGAGCAGTCTGACAGCTGCCCTGCAATGAGCCCTGTGCCCCCATTTCTGTGCCAGCCCCGAGCTGTGTGTGTCCCCGTGCAGGTGCACCCGTGGCTGAGCAGGGGCGGCGCGGAGCCGCTGCCGCTGGAGGAGGAGCACTGCTCCGTGGTGGAGGTCACCGAGGAGGAGGTCAAGAACTCTGTGAAGACCATCCCCAGCCTGCCAGCTGTGGTACGTGTGAAATGCACCCCATCCTCTGAGCAGGGGGCTGTGCTGAAGCTTTCAGCTGGTGGAGGAGGTTTGGAGAGGGCATGCATATGTTCCTGGTGTGAAATCTTGGCCTTTTGACCCAGTGTGAGCTTCTCCTGTCTGAGTGCTGCAGCAGCCTGACTCCCTCAGGCAGCTGTTCTGGGGGTTCCTTTGCTTCATGCTCTTTGCTGTAGTGCTGTAAAATGTCAGCTGAATTATTAAAGAAGCTGTTGTTGCTCCTTTGAACTGGCTGAACTCTGAACAGGAGTCAGTCCTGCTGTTCTCACTGCTCTCTTCTCTTCCTCAAAGATCCTGGTGAAGGCCATGCTGAGGAAACGCTCCTTTGGGAATCCCTTCGAGGCCCAGACGAGGCGGGAGGAGAGATCCATGTCTGCTCCAGGGAACCTGCTGATGTAGGTGCCTACAGCCCTGCCTGGCTCTGCAGCACGGGCAGGGCCAAGGTGTGTGGGGAGCAAGGGTGGGGGAAGCAGTTTGCACATCTTTTCTGTAGCATTTAAAGACAAAACTCCCTTCTGCATCAAACACTAGAGGTAAAATCTACTTCAAGTCCTCTCAGATTGAAATACAGTGTATTACTGCAGCCTAAAAACTCTTTTATAGATGCAATTCTATCTGTAAGATGGGTTTGGCCTAAACACACGTGAGGTGCTGAACTTGAGTCTGTTTTTTCACCTGTTGGTTTATGATATGCTGTGATCAAAGATCCATTTGAGATTGGTGAACTAAAATAAGTTTAATTAAGGTCTAGTACAGATATGTATTGGAGGGTTTAATTCTTCTCTCCTTTCTATGGGCAACAGAAATGGTACCAGATGAGCAGTTTATGTGGGGTTTTCAACTCAAAATGAGATGATGGGATTTGACCTGTGGTCTGGGACCCAAGTCTGGGCAGACACACTGTGGTCAGAGAGAGAACACTTTGAAATTGCTTTTTCACTTGAGAACACATACAGTATTTTGTCACACCTTTTTTTGCCAGTTAATGAAATAGTGGAACACGTTGTGAGGGGATATTTTGGAGGTTGGATATAAATTACTATATTGGGATTAAAAAGGGAATAGAGATCTTGATGACTAATGGATTCATCAACAGTTTTTAACCATGGTGGTGTGTACAGGGATGGGGAGAGAATTCTTCTGTCTTTTATTTGGTTCTTACTCTTTCTCCCTCATTTTTGTTACTGAATCCTTTCAGAGCCAGGATTCTGGGCCATCACTCCAGTAAATAACATCTGGACCAGTAGCCTCATCTGGGACAATTATTTTTGTATAAATAAAGTTCTCACCCCATCTCTGCAAGGCTGTGGCTGACAACAGAGCTGTGTTGTCCCAAAATGATTCTTTCCCACCCAGAATCCCAGTACCATTCCTAGCAGGCTCCCACGAGGGTGTGCTGAGTCTCACTGCACCATTGACAATGCAATTAGAGGAGTCTCTGTCTCTCACAGGTGTGTGGGGATTTAAGGACTCAGCTCAATTAAGAATCATGATATTCTAGGTCCCCAGCTGTGTATTGGAGACTTTAGTGAAGACTTTGCCTTGGAGTCCATGGGCAGACACCAGTTTGACATTTAAACACCCTGTACATGAGGGACACATCTGGAGCATGGCAGCCACAGCTCCTCTGCCACCTCAGCACAAGGGATTTGCCCAGATTTGTTTCTCTTGGCTCAATGCCTTCCAAATTAGTTATTGCTAATTGGGCACACATCCCTACCCATATCTTCACTATCATTCCTGGTCACTACATTGCATTGCTCTGAGATGGGGAAACATTTACTAAATTTGAAGAAAAATGTATTTTATTCTTCCCACTGTCCCAGACAGGTAACTCGGAGCAAGGCAGGATTTATTTTGAAACCCTATCTGAATTGATATTTCAGGGTGGTCACCCTGAGCCTGTTTCCAAAAGGGACCTGTTCTTATCCACCTTCATTTGAGATGCTTGAAAACTCACCCAGATGGTGGGAAAACTTGACCCTTGATGCTGGTTCCTGCTTGGAGCTGGGTGTTTTAGTATCTACTCAGAAAAAACAAAGTTCATTTGATCTCAGGTAGCTGTGAAGCTTCTGATCAGCCACATTATCCATGTCTTGTCCTTTATAAAATATTCTTAGGCCTTCAAAATGAGCTGTAAGCCTCCACTTTTGTCTCCTTTTTGAAGCTGCTAGTCAGATGCTTCTCAGCTCATTCAAACCCAGCATCTCTCCCTGTCTCAGCTCATTCTGGCCCTGTGTTTTATTCAGGCTCCTTGTACAGACTAAAAGGTTTATTTTTTAAAGCAGCGTGTAATTTCCACTGTTGTGCTGCTGTTTCCAGTGCCCTTAGGTTACAAAACCGTGCCAGGCCAGAGATGGAGCTGCAGCCGTGCTGGGCTGGCCTCTGCCCAGCTGTGGGAGCACTTAGAAATATCCAAAATCAATGTAAATGTGCCAGTTCTCTACTGCACTAATCCCCGTGCTTAATTTCTCAGTCTCATGCCATCGGTGCCAATTTCTGGCAGTAACAATTCACTTTATCCTAAATTATTTCATGCACAACTGGAGCTCTGAGAACCCATCTCGAAACTGTTGTTTAAAAGAAAGACACTTGCCAAGTCTCTCCAACAAATGGTGGTGTATATTAAACACTGCAGCAGGGATGCTCCTTTTAAGGCATATGGATTATTATTTCAGACTTTGGAAAATGCTTTACTGGCTGAATCTAATGAAAATAACTTCAAATTTAAATAGATGTGTTGGGTCTAATGACATTAATTTCAAGTGAACCGTGGCTAAATGGGAAATGTTCATTGTTCAGTGAGTTATCTCTTGATGACAGTGTTATTTCCACAGGGGCAAACAGAGTAGACACCAAGCTCATCCACTTCTTAATTCATAGTGGGTTGTTCCCTAGAAAAACCACCCTTAATACACATATAAAGTTTAACATCAGTGCCAATGTTATGAATAGAGCTGTGTTAGTTAAATAAGTTTCAAGTGAGTGTGGGTTTCTGTAAGTTTTTAGGATCTTGCAGGAGCAAATATTGCTGTAGTAAGGCTCTGCAGAGTTTCTGCACGTCCATCACCCTTGTAGCTGGACAGGGGACCCCAAAAGTGGGACATGGCAGAAGAGCAGTGCCTGCAGCCATCACTGTGCTCTGGACATGTGGCTGCCCATGAGGAGCTGAGAGGAAAATGAGCCACACATTCCCAAGCTCTCCTCCACAGAGCTTCTCCTCCCCTGTGGCAGTGTCTTCAGAGGGACATAAATCAGCTTTTGTAATATTGCATCTCCTTCTAGTTGTAGGTAGGAAATAACTTGTTGTGTTTCTACGGAAGAAAAAAGGAAAGCAATTAGAATACTCCAGTTTTGCATCCAATTTATTTAATTAGGCTGCATGTGAAATTGCCAGAGCCCCACTCACTGCTGCTTCAAGCATCTTACATCTGTGCCATTTCTGAGGATGTACTCTGTAGGAAATCCTCTGGCAGCTGAGCTGAGCTCTGGTACCAGAGCTTTCTGGTATTTGATGCCTAATTGATAACTTTCAAAATGGAGCTGTCCTTCAAGCTCACTCCTTGGGATTTGGAGAGGAGGAAACTAAATCCTGTGGCTGAATCTTTTTTTAATTTCTCCCTGCATTACCTACACAGCGTGCTGGGCTCTGTTCCTGGAAGTGCTCTGTGCAGATGTCTGTGGTAGCAGGAGGCTTTCCTGTTGTAGCCTTGGTGCCTTTAGAGGACACCATTAAGACTCCACTGATATGAAACAGTTCTTAAGTTAATACTGGGAGGAGAGAAAGCTTTTTTAGCACTCTGTAGACCTGGAAGAAGCGAATCCTCTGCTGGCTGTTATTTATTGCTCTGTTTACCAGCACTGAGCAGTTTAAAAGGCAGATGTTCAGCGCAGACACACTCAGCAGGTGGAGGGGAACTAAAATGAAGATGCCCCATTTAGCAGCCCTTGTTTTGCACACCCAGGATGGTGTGAGTGCTGCCAGCTGTCACCTCACCCTGGATCCTGCCTTTCATACAGGATCTCCCAGGAAAGGCAGTGATTCATGGAGCCTTACAGATCCTGCAGACCATGGCCAAGCTCAAGCCCATCATTAATGGTGGCTGCAGAAGCAACTCATCTTTTCTAATTTTCCAGGCTCCAGAGTATTTTTTAAGCCCAGTTCAGCATTCACAGCTAAGTTCTGGGTTTCTGGTAGCAGCGTTTGCTGCATTTCTTCTGCCTGCTCCGCATTTCTCCTAATTGAGTCAGCACTGGCTTCACCACATTTTATTGCTCTCATTTATTGCAACTACTACCTATCAAATTAATTGCTGTGTTTTGACAGACCCAATTTACTTTCCCATTATGGCTGCTATTACTACTGATGAAATGTGGTTGTCAGCTCCCTCTGTGGGGGATCAGTTGGTATTTAAAAAGCCTACCCTGTTTCCAAACTTCCCAAAGAGAGACCACTGCCCTTAGGGCCATATTATCCATGTAGGTTAGGCACGAGGAAGCCAAGGGGGAAAAGGAGGTAAAAAACGTGGCTGGCCCAGGTCTCCAAGCAGAAACAGCTTCTCCCAAAGGGAGAACTGCATGTTTTGTGGGAAGAGCGATGCCCCACATGCAGGTAGGTATCCTCACAGCACCAAGAACTCCCCTCTGGCATGACCCACCATCAGCAGCACCCTCCAGTGAGGGGCCCAGTGTGGCTCTGCCCCATTGCAGAGGTGCTGGTAGGACACAAAAGCCCAGAGGGGCCAAAGACACAGCCCAGGGAAGCACAGCTGGACATCAGTGCTGGAGCTTTCAGCACTGGTAGGGGCTGGAGTGGGTTTGTACCAGTGCTACCAGTGCCATCCTCATCTGTCCTTCAGGTAAACATGGCTGCTGTTCCATCCTCATTCCACTCTTCACTCTAGGCTGGTCAGGCACAGAAATACAAGCTCCTTCACCTGCTGCCATTGTCTTCATGATCACTTTCTTCCTTTGTCTCATTGTTTTGCTCTCAGGGACAGACTCCTCTTAAACACATCTGTATCTTTGCATCCATCTTTAAGGTAATTCCATGTCTGTGTTTCTCCTGGGTGCTGTAGAAACCTTTGTCCCCTCCTCAGCCTGTGTGATTTGTGTGGTAGTGAGAGCATTTGGCTCCATCCTTCCTTCCTGTAGGAGCAGTTTTACTGCAGTCATTCTGTGTGTGCGATGACTAATGTTTATGTATGCTTTTTATTAATATTTCTATTTGTGATTCTTTGGCATTTCAGATGCTTTTAGGGAGGGGGGGGTGAAAAAAGCCAGTTGGGTTTTAGCATGAACTGGTGCTCAGCCCCACATTTGCAGAGGGAATAGCTACAGAATTTGGGAAAGGCTGAGCTTTGTAATATGAGTTTAATATTTAGTGGTTATGCAAAAGAAAGGGCTTCTTTTGCAGAGCCATCTCCGCTCCAGATGCTCCACCACTGCCTTGTGCTTCTGCCTCTGGTGCAGCGCTGGGAGGGCTCTGGGCAGACCAAAATTGGCTGCTCCATGTGACCACCCACCCCCCCTGTCTCAGTTTGAGACAAGTTTGGGGGGAAATGCTCTAGAAGGAACATCTCCTCCACAGCAGACAGGTTTCAGCACTCCCTCCCCCACTGATACGAAAGGAATTTCTTGGATGAAATTCAAGACATCACCTCAGCCAGGACTTCATCAAAACATGGTCACTTGTCCAACCACTTGCACAGACCCTTCTAGGAAGTGTTGGTCCAGTTAATTCTGTTAAATAACAAAATAACATTAGTGCAAACCATGATCAGCTGCTTACAGACACCTCAGTGGGAAGTCCTAGGATCCAGTGGTTAGGCAGGACACAGCCTCCAGCCAGGCTGGGAAGATCTGGGCTGAGAGACTGGGAAACAACCACACACATCTCTAAATACCTTTGGGAGCAGCTCCAGCACTCTGGAGACTCTGCCTGGCCTGGTTTATTGCTCTGAGACAAATGAGCCAGAGCCAGGATGTCACCCGCTCGGAGTGAGGAAGGACTTGCAGAAATTCTCCCAAAATAGCCAGGAGAAGGCAGGCGGGGGCGGGTGGGGACTGACGTGGCGCCGGCGGGGACAGCTGCTGCCGCCTCCTGCTGCTGCACTTTCCATGGGGAGGAAGGGACTTCAGCAGCCTGGGTGAGGGCAGATTGGTGCTCTGAGTGGGGACTCAGTGCACGGATGAAGCACTTGCCAGGGGGGTGTGTGTGTGTGCTGTGTAGGTTGTCCCAGGCCACCCCTGTCCTGTGCTCTGGTGTTTGGTGGGGCAGTGCGGGGAGGCTCATTCCTTGCTGGACACGAAACGTGTGAGTGCCCAGTGGCTGTGACCCCCCAGAGCTGCTGTGGGTGACAGTCATGTATTCTCCTGGGTAGTTGCACAGACCAGGCTTTGCTCCCCCATGGCTTAAAAAATGTAGGAGAAATGGAGTCACATTTCTTACCGGGAGTTACTGGAGGTTCCCCTCCAGCCTCAGGCCTCAGAGCACGAGCCAGGCTCCTGTGCAGACTCTGAATCTCTGCTGCTTCACGGGCAGCTGCAGCTTTTAGGGTGGTGTTTGCCACCGTGAGGGTCCTCTCACCCTGACATGGGGTGTTTGGAGAGGCAGAGGCTGCTCAGAGTGGTGGGACAGCATTGAAGATCCCTGACAGGAGCAGGATGTGCCAGGCAGGGAGCCAGGCTGTGCCGAGCTGCCACAGAACAGAGCCTCTGCTGCTAAATGAGGTGATCAATCATTTGGAGAGGGGGATGACAGGCACTGAAGACAGGGCTGTTTCTCAGCCTCCCCTGCAGGGAAACAGTCCATACGTTCAAGGTCAGGTTTATTGCAGGGCTTTGCTGCAGTGGAGGGAGAAAGGATCAGGATTTTTGATCATTTCTGGTTTCTTCAAAAATCAGGTTAGACCTGTGTGTACTCTGTGTTGTTCCCAGCCAGGAAATACCCCCGGCGCCCCCAACCCACACCTCCCAAACACTGTGTGCTCCAGGCACGTGCAGCTGCACTGACACTCCACTGCCCAGCTGGGTTGTCCATGCAGGTTCCACAGAACGCCCTGGCACAGGGTGCCCAGAGAAGCTGTGGCTGCCCCACCCCTGGAAGTGCCCAAGGCCAGGTTGGACAGGGCTTGGAGCAACCTGGGATAGTGGAAGGTGTCCCTGCCCATGGCAGGGGGTGGAACTGG
This sequence comes from Pachycephala philippinensis, assembly GCA_013397055.1. NCBI lineage: Eukaryota > Metazoa > Chordata > Aves > Passeriformes > Pachycephala > Pachycephala philippinensis. Next base: position 552,700 of record VWZT01000370.1, read on the forward strand.
ATGATCTTCAAGGTCTCCTTCCAAGCCAAGCCATTCCATGATTCTGTGATACAACCAGACTGGCGTGAACAAGGCTGGACTCCTGGGAGATACAACCGCTTGGAGATGATCACCTCCTTTGTGTTGTGGATGTCTTTATGGTGGAGAAATGGGTGTTTTAGGTGAAATCATCTGCCTGCGATGGGTTTCTGCTGTGGGTGGCACCTGGAGGTGTCCCCTTTTCTCCCTCCAGTCACAGTGACAGTCACATGCTGTCTGGGGGTGGCTGGGCTGGGCAGAGGTGTTGCTCCTCGAGGATGCCCCGGAGTGCAGTACAGCTCAAGCCTTCTAATGAGAAAACATCAAAAGTTAGGAGTAGGAGGAAAAGGCTGAAGTTATCGTGGTGTATGGGCAATGCAGGTAAGTTATCTTGGCTGAGATTCTAGGGCTGCTGCTCTCAGGTTTTGGGAACTGCTGTTTGGGGACCAGGCAAACTCACAGAAACTGAAATCACACAGGTTTTGTGTAGGACAAACTGGTTTCTGGTAGAAACATGTAGTTTTACTGCCTTTTACAGTGGGGCTTTGGAGAAGCAGTTGTGGGATCAACCCATCACTCTGATCCTTATTAAAAAATCAGATTAAAGGAGAGCAAGCCAGAACTCTCCGAATACAAACTAGATAATTTGGAAACCATGCTGCTGGTCTGCAAGACTTTCCCCTAGAACCAGATACCTCCTTGAGGAGAAGGGCATTCAGGGGAGTTGAGAGCTCAGTTTTTGGGTGCAGAGGCCAAGCAGGTGTCCAGGCACAAGCTGCACATCCCTGCAGGGCATCGTGCCGCGATATTGCCGAGGTGTTTACGTGGTACCAGCACAACCTGGTTCATCGCTATTCCCCGTTGATATTGCTGCCCTGGCTTGGAGGAAACACCCCAGCCTTGCTCTGTGCCTACAACCTCTTTGTTTTCTTGCCACCCCTGCAGCACACAAGGGAGCAGAGAAGCAGCCAGGGACCCGGAGCTGCCCAACGTGTGCGAGGACGAGGCCGCGTCCTGAGGCCGCGCTCGAGCCGCCGCCGCCGTCGTGCCCATCGTGGTGTCGTGTAGCACATCGCCCTCATCACCCAGCCCGGGGCCTGCACAGCGAAAACAGAGCCAGACAAAACCCACCAGAACCGGAGCAAGGCAGCGAGCCAGGCAGCAGGAGGATGAGAGCAGCGCCGAGGAGCAGAGCGAGCCCCGGGGCAGCGCGGCCGCGTTCCTCGGGCGAGGTGTCGGCGGCTCCTCTGTGTGTGTGCCTTGCTCTCCACTTGTGCTTCACCTCGGGGCTCTGGCGGGGGTCTTGGCCGAGGAATGGGGGTTCGTTTGTCTCAAGGGTCCTTTTCCCCCCGGGGACTTTTTCCTTGTGTTTTTGCGTTCTCTACTTCAAGCATCAGGAAGAAAAAGTGGCATCGGAGACGGGTTTTATATCAGACGGCGACTGTTTTATTTAGTGCACAGGTAAAGCCCTTGTGTCCATCAGGAGTGCTGCTCCTGGTGTGGAGCTGATGGCAAAATGTCTGTGGATATCAGTGAAACGAGGATGAGATCTTGCTGCTGGAGTGAACACCGTCCCTCCCTATGCCTTTCTTTCTCTTTCTTCCCTTTCCCTCTCACCCCTCAGTTTTGCACAGTCTCAGTCCTGCCCCCAGCTGGCTTTAGGCAGGGCAGTGCTGTAAAGCAGAGGAGTTACACGAGATTCCCTGGCTGTGCAATGGGCCTGGGGGTGTCCCAGAGCTCTGGAGCATGGGGATATGCTGCTGCACAGAACAGTGCTCCAGGGACATCTGCCAGGGCTGCTCCTCCCAAAGAGCTGGGAATGCACCCCATCAGCTGCACCCAGTCCTGCACCCATGGACCAGCTGAAAAGAGTGGGAGGTTTGGGGTTTATTTTATTTCATTTCCTTCAATTCACTCATCTCTTGTGTACCTGATGCTTTTAAACTTTTAATTTCCTGAAAATGACCCAAACTGGGAGAGGTTCCTAGGATGGAAAATATTGATGGAGGGTTTTTAGAAAGCTACAGAGCACAAGTTCACAACTTGATCTTTTGTTGTTTTTTTTTTAAGGCTTTAATTTTAAGTTTTATTTTAAGACTATGATTTTTACGCACGGGTTGATGCTGCTATTTTATCCATAGATTGCTTCTAAACTTGGGGTTAGAAGCTTCATCTCAACAGTTTGACAACAGGTAAGAGATTGCACTTAAAAAGGCAAATACAAAAAGGCAAATACAGCCATTTCTGTGGCTGTTGACTGTACAGACTGTATGGATAATCAGGAATTTCACTCTTCCATTCAGAGAGTAAAAACCGGTGACACCCATCTGTCAAAATATATGTCATTATTTTCCCTTGAGCTTTATGGGGTCTGAACATGCCCCTTGGAAGCCAGTGGGATTGGAATCTTATTTTTTAGTACTTAAAGAAAGGACATGATTGAATTTGGTTCCTACATAATCATCTTAATGTCTGTTTTTAGGTCAATCCTGAGGACTCGGGACTTTGTTCCCTCAGTTTTGGTGCAGGGGGACACGTGTACGAGGGTTGGTGGTAGTGACTGGTGTATCCTGGTGTTCCTGTTCTGTTTGCTGCAATCTCATTTGGTGGTTCCCAACATTTCACAGCTGAGCTTTGCTGCCAGTGCCTTTTGTCTGTCCCCAGCCTGTCACCTCCCCTCTCTCCTCCTCAGCCACCTCAGTGGGATGCCCAGCAGTCACCAGCCTGGGTTCTTCCTCTCATCTCACCTGTAAATATTGGCAAAATGGGAAATAACATTGCAGCTTCTGCCTTTAATGAAGGAGGCCTTTAATGCTGAGAGCTGGCAATGGTGTTGGGTCCTGGAAAGGTTACTGCTGTGGGCCTGAGCTCTGCTCTGCTGCATCCAGGGGCTAAATCCTGCCTGTTTGTATCAGCTGTGAGCTCAGCATCCTCTGAGGAGCCTGGTCCTGCACCAGGGGAATGCCCTGATCCTTCCCCCAGCCTGGGACACGGGACCTTCTGCTTGGATGCTGCTGCCTTGTAATGAAGATTTAAGCACCCAGAGGTAGGGAGTGAAAAGTCTGAGAGCACAGGGGATTCTGCAAATTGTCCAGGTGGAGCCACTGCCTGTGGAAGGGACAGTCTCTGAATACAAACTGGTCAGTGCTGGGCTGCCACCAGCTCCTGCTGCACACCAGGGGCCAAGCTGGACAAACTGTCCTCCAGTTTAAGGAAAAAACTGCTTTCTCCAACTGGTGTCCCCAGGACAGGGCTAGGGAGTGACCTTGGAGCAAGGACACATCTCAGGAACCTGCCCTACCCCAGGCAGAAAAGGGAGTTCTGGTAATCCTCATCCCTGTGGGACTTCTGAAGCCTAAGCAATACCTGGGTTGTGCTCAAAGAGCTCTAAGAATGCAAACATGGGGTTAGTTATTGTGGTTTTAACCTGTGGCAAGAAGAATTTGCTAATCCGGGCAGCTGGGGTTATTTTAGTGATGCCCAAGGGATGGGAGCTGCTGGGGCAAGGCTGCAGGAAGGGTGTTCTCAGCCTCAATTAGTGCAACCAAACAAATGATGTTACAAATGAACTCCAAATCATGTTCCTTTAGTGGTACCTAAATCATCGCTTCACTTTTGGAGGGGAATGGATGTTTTTTACAATTATCTCAAAATCCACTTTGAAATATTTGCCCTTTCAGCTAAAACAAATCCTTCTGGAGCTGTTCCCACAGGTCCAAGAACCAACCCCTTGAGTTGTACAGCTGAGCTCTGAGCTCGTGTCACACCTTGTTTCTCCAGCAAATCTGCCAGCACTCTTTCCTTTATGCCCCAGAAATCACCCCTAATGTGCCACAAACAGCAGCCTGAAAAACTTGCATGAAATGAGATAAAAAAGGTGCCCTGGCAGCAGGAGAAATGCTCAAAAATAGGCTGTACTTCTCACTGAGCTGCAAGGAAATCCTTGCTTGTTTCTGTGCATGTTAGAGCAGCTCAGAGCAACACTGGTTCTGCTCTGAAGAAAGGAAGAGACTGAAGAGAGGGGATTTATTTGAGAATAAACATCCCTGGCAAGGCAGCGCTTTCAGCTCTTGAGCGAAATCATTCTCTTTAGCTGGGTAGGTAAATATTTGTCTGCTCCTCTCTGTGATGGAGGGGATGGGTTCAGCGTGGGCTCTGCAGAGCAGTGAGCAGAGCTGGCGTGGCACACTCATGCTTTGGGGTGTGCTCTGTGTTTTTCCCCTCCAAATCCTCACCTGAGCTGTTCTGGAGCACTGGGATGCTCTGGCCTGTGTTAGCTGGGCACAGAGTCCCCAGGAGGGCTCCTCCTTCCCCCAGCACCATTCCTCTGGTCAAGTTTTCCAGACTTTTCCAGCTTGAGGATGATTTCCTGGAAAGAAATTTCTCATTTGGGGTAATAGCACATCCCTTTGATCTCCAGGAGGCAGATTTATTTTCTTGCTCAATTCATAGCTCTAGCCCTTTGTGTCTGGGGGGCAGTGCTAAGTAAAAATCCTGCTCAAGTCTCTTCTGTCCTGCACTGAGGAATGCACAGTCCATGCCTTTAACCCTTTGGGCAGGAATGTGCTGCTGTGAATGTCACACTTGCAAATAGAAGAGGTTTTCAGCATCAGGGCTGCTGGTGGGAAAGCTGACTTTGTGTAGGGCTGCAACTAGAGGGAGCCTGAGGGGGACAGTGTAGCTGCTTCATGCAAAACAAACTGTGGCTCGATAAAACAGCTTCCAGGGTGGGATTTCACTCCTTATTTATTGCCAGACTTGCAAGGAGGAGCTGCTGAGAGAAGTTTCATGTTCCTTCAGCACAACTCTGCATCCTGAAGCCGTCGGCAGCGCTGCCATGGGGGAATTTCTGTTTGTGGTGTGTGGCTGGGAGCTCATTTGCTCTCCCCAGCTCAGTGCTTTCCCTCCCATCTTGCCGAAAAACCCCAGGAGTTTTGTCCCACCAGCCCAGGGACTTTGTTCCAGCCCCTGAGAGGCCCAGGCTCCCCCAGGGATGGGGATCTCAGTAAATTTCCCAAGGCAGGGGGATGCCACTGAGAGCCCAAGCACCTCTGGTGTGCAGCAGAGAGGCTGGAGAGCAGAGAGTGGAGGTTTGTGTGGAAATGGAACTTGGTTTAGGTGCCAAACTTCTCTGCTTTAGCAGGGCCCATTTGCAGTGGAGTTTGCTGAGCAAAGCAGTGCAAGGCATTCCTTTCTGGGCCAGATCCTCCTACACAAGTCCATGTTCAGCTCCAGTCCCTCCCAGGCTGAATTAACCTGGATTATGCCATGACCCTGTTGCTCTGAATGCAGCCTTCCATGGGATGAGGGAAGGAAAGCAGCTCATCAGTCACTGCCTTGCTCCTTCCCTTCCTGAAGAAAAGCCATGTACACTCAGAGCTGCTGCTGGCAGAGCCCAGACCCTCCGTCAGTATCCACAAGCCATCAATCAAAGCATTCCCAAAAAATGGTGTAAATTCAAGAAAACACGAATTGCAACTTTTGAGGGTATAATACAGATCCTCTGTGCCGTAATTTTGCTGCTCTTTCTGATTTCTAGGCCTGTTCTGTTGGTATTTCAGTCTCTTGTTGCACTTGATGTTGAACCTCTGCCCCTGTATGTGCTCTGCTATGATTCCAGCATGATGTAAATGCACTCAGTACTGTGACAGCACGTGGCTGTTGCACTGTAAATATGTACCATGAAGAGAGAGGCTATTTTTTGCATGCTTTTGTACTGTAGAACTGACGAGAAAATGACAATAAATTCCACAGAGATGACCCTGGGTGTAAGTGCAGTTCCTAAGGCAGCACTGGCTGCTGGCTCTTGGGTGTTCTCTGCTGCCCCATCCCTCTCTGTGCTGTAGCTGCAGCAGAGAGGGGCTTGGAGGGATTCCTGTCATCGCCCTTTCCCTGCTGGGCTTTTCCTGGATGAAGCAGCTCAGGGGTCTGTCGTGCTCAGGTGACACCTCCCCAGCTGTTCCAGCCTCCTGCTGCAGTGGGGCTGGTGAAAACTGTCTTGAAATTCCATTTGCTTCCAAAGAAAAGTGAGATTTCCTTCGCGGAGGGGCTGGGGCTGGCCTGGGTTGGAGCTCACTGGGCACAGTTGTAGAAACCCCAGCAAATCCTGGGCTCAGCCATGGGGCAGGACTGGCTGAGCCTGCCCAGCTCCAGGCATCTTCCTCCAGGAGAGGCACCCAGAGGCACCAAGCTCCTCTCATTCTTATATTGCAGAAAAAAGTTTTAAAAAAATGTGAATGTGTCTGCCTCAGCGCTGACAATGATGTTGCAAGGCTGAGAGAGGTGGGGGTGTTCTGCCTGGAGAAGAGAAGGCTCCAGGGAGACCTTAGTGCCCCTTCCAGTGCCTAAAGGGGCTTCAACAGAGCTGGAGAGGGACTTTGGAGAAGGGCCTGGAGTGACAGGACAAGGGGGAAGGGCTTCCCACTGCCGGAGGGCAGGGTTGGGATATTGGGCCAGAACTTCGGGGCACAATAAAAAGGGTTTTTTCAAATCTCTTAATGGGAAAAGGCAGTGTAGAAATACCCTCGTCCCCTTCCAGGGGGTGGATGGTCACCTCACAAACAGGGACAGACACAAGGCTGAGGTGTTTCAAGACTTCTTTGCCTCCATCTTCAACACTCCTCCCTCCCTTCCCAGTGGAAAACGTGCATTGTCCCATGGGACTCTGCAGAGTCCTGGAGGAGGGCAAGCCCCACTCAGCAGCAAACAAAGCACCCCTGTGTGATCACAGCATTCCCATCGGGAATCCACAGCCAGCACGTGCCAGCTCCTGGGAAGAAAGGAGCCTTATCCCAGTCAAAAGCAGAGCAGGGGGAGCACGACGAGAACTCCTTGGGAAATGCTGATTTCTTTAGAACTGAGGCTCTGCAGAGGCTGGGGAGCTGCTAAGAGAAACCTCTTGCTGGCCCTCGACAGCCAGCTCGGTAGAGCTCCCCGGAGATAGGGGAATTCCTCCTCCCTTTGTCTCTGGAGGATCTTCTCAGGCCCAGAGTAGAGTTTCCAGCTGGCATTGCCACAGTGTCCTGGGAGCCATGGGGTGGACACTGGTGGCACCAAGGATCCTTCCTGATGTGCCATGTGCTCCAGGTGATGCCAACCTAGAAACAGAGACTGGACAGGAGGAAGGGAATAAAGGTGGATATTTATTTGAAAGGCCTTCAGAGGCACACCCTGGGCAGGCCAAAGGCTGCACCCAAGATGGACCCCGAGTCACGAGTTCTTCACACTTTTATAGCTTTGCTCCATTTGCATCTCAACCCAATTTCACCCATTAAACTTTAGCTAATGATGGAATTTCCCCTCAGCTTGCCCCCCTTCTCAAGATGCTGGGTTACACATTTTGGGCCTAGGCCGGGCTGGGTGTCCTTGGAGAGCAGCCTGGAGAGGCTTTGTTCTGTCTGTCTCAGCATGAGAGAGCAGCAGCTCACAGGCTGCAGGACACTGCAGAGTTACACACTGGGAATGCAGAATCTGAAAAATACAAAAGTTAAAACATAAGGCGTCACAGGGAATGCTTCACTGCAATGGGCTGGGCTGCCGTTTTCACTCCCAGGCTTTTTCCAGCCATGAGCACCCTCAGGGCAGAGCCAGTTCTGCTGCCCCTGAGGCGGGCAGGGCTGTGAGGCACAAAGGGGCTGATGTCACACGGGGTCCTGTCCCCAGCACTGTGACACCATCACTGCACCTCCCAGCATGTGCAGTGAAAATCATTCCGATGCCCATGGTTCTTTACCAGACTTTTCCCATATTTCTACATAAAAACCCCAAAGAAATTCTCCTCTGTATTACACAATGCCTAGGATCCCATCTCTCCCCTCTGAGGGTGGTGAGGCCCTGGCACATGTTGCCCAGAGAAGCTGTGGCTGCCCCATCCCTGGAAGTGTCCAAGGTCAGGATGGACAGGGCTCGGAGCAACCTGGGATAGTGGAAGGTGTCCCTGCCCATGGCAGGGGTGGAACTGGATGAGTTTAAAATCCCTTCCCACCCAAACCATTCTGGGATTCTGTGTTCTGCCCAAACACACACTGGGCCCCAATTGCTGCCAATGCCAAACCCACCTGTTAATTGATGGATGAATAAATTCCTGGCAACCACCACCACAAAAGGAAGGAAAACAGCTCCATGAGAGGGACCAGCAGAGGCTGCGGTTGGAAATGGGGACATCGAGGGTTCCTCACTGCACAAGGACTCTTCCTGGGTTCATGCTGTTGCCCACTCCAGGTGGATTCATACCCCAGCATTTTGTCAGGGAGTGAATAAAATACTGAGGGCAGATAATTGCTGGTTCCCTGGGAATGCAGTGTCACTGCCACTATGGCACATCCAGCCCCGACGTGGTCAGTGACATGTCCCAGGCCAGTAAATGCCCCTGGAGCTCATGGTCAGTTAGGATCTCACTGGGGACTCTGTTTGGGGTTGGATCCAGCCAGGCTTGAAAGCTGCTCCCCCTAATTTTCTTGTAAGTGGGCTACGTATCAAAATGGATTTCTAGAGCAGTAAATTATAATTTAGTGCTTATTATAATATTCATTAAGAGCTGCTGTCTGCTGTAGTGTTACACCAAATACTAATTATTAGAAATTAAGGTGACAGGAGGGACTAATATTCTGAATTGTGTAAGTGGGTGTAATAAGAGCCCAGGAGGGATAAGCAGACAAAGCAGCAGGAGAATTTCCTTTCCACAGGGAAATCAGAGGTAAGAGAATCCCCAGTAGCACGGCACTGGAAGGCACGGCTGCCTGGGAAGGGGGTGTGGGCAGGGGACAAAATTAATCAGAGCTACAAAGACACCAAGCAGAGGGGTCATAGCTGTGGGACCATTGGGTTCAAAGTGTTCAGTTTTGGGGCATCACCACCTGGCAGGATCCATCCAGTGGATTGACCTCCAAAGCCTCCATCTTGCCTCTATGTTATTTTCCTAGTTTGTTTACTTGGTTTATTTATTTTTTTTTTATTCCTCTTCAAGCTGAAATTAAATTCCTACAATGATTTTGTAGTAACCTAGTCTAGTGAAAGGTGTCTCTGCTCATGGCAGGGAATAGAGGATCTTTAAGGTCCCTTCCAACCCAAACCCAGCTGCAGCAGGGGTGAGATGGATGCAGGGCAGGATGAACAGCCAAAGCCACACAGGGCTGTGTGAGGGACACAGTTTTTCCAGTCCCCAGCAAAGGAGAATCATAAACTTCACCCTTTGTCATTGTCTGTGCTGCTCCACACCAAGCACAGCTGTCTCCAAAGCCTCCCTCCAGCAGAACCTCTTTAATCACATTCCCTCTCTCCTATAGTTTAATTAGGGGGGAAAAAAATAATCTCATCTGTGAAAGTGATTCCTTTGTTGCCAGACATTTCCACGTTTTCCATTTTCTCCTCCTTGAGTAGGAAAAAGCCATTTACCATGTTCTTTTCTAAAGCAATTTCCAGCGAGGTCCAGCAAACACAGCCAGGAGCCACCAGCAGCCAAGCCCTGACTGAGTTTCTTCGCTCGAGTAAACCAATATTTTGGCCCTAATGGGAGCTGAATGCCCATTTTCCGTGCCCCATTTATTTTATTGCCAGGGCTGGGGTGCAGGGGAGGCAGCACCGGGGCCGCTCTCCGGAAATCCCACCGAGGGCTCCGAGTGTTCACTCCCATCCCATTTTATGGTGTGTGATGTGCAAACACATTAGGGAAGAGCTGCTGCACTCACCAGCTGGAATAACTCATAATGCCTGGCTCTGTCTCTGTCCATCTCTTATTTTTTATTTGGAGTTTCCATAGGGTTGTTTCAGGTTGGGAGATGCTCTCGTTCAGTTTGTGCCAGCCAAAATCCCTGTGGAAGAATTTTTTTTTTGCCACAACAGAGGGTTTTTTCATTATTAGAATGAAAAAGTATCATTTTTCCCTGCCTTCTTGGTCCCTTCAGCCTCACTGTGGATGAGGAGAAGGATGGGAACCCTGAGCCACCGTGGGATGGCAAAGGCAGGAGCTGACCCACCACCAGCTCGAGGTGAAGCAATTAAAGCGTGTGGCTGCCACCAGCATTTCCTGCCTGTAATTAACACTTTTAATGAGGAGGCATATGGTAACCCCCTAC
>VWZT01000370.1:567133-582449 GCA_013397055.1 Pachycephala philippinensis
AGGGAGGTCCTGAGGGGAGTTGGGAGGGGGTGGGCGCGGGGGAGCCGTGGAACGGGAGCCCTCAGGCATCGCCCCCGCCCAGAGCCGGGTGTGGAGCCCCGAGGAGCCCCTGAGCGAGGGGATCCCCGAAAGAGCTCCCGGGGAGGTGCAAAGTGCTAATAAATAACAACAACGTGAGAGAGCTGTTGTATCGAGGCTCCCACTTGCCAGAAAACTCATAGTGCTGATTGAGGACTTGCTAGGCTCTTTTTGGCACGCAGGGATGGGTTGCTGGTTTGGGTGTGTATTTTTTTTTTTTCTTGTGTTGATCCTTTCAAAATGTTCTCTTCTTTTTCAGCAATTAGAACTTATCACGCCCTTCCAACTGTATTTCAACCCTGAGTTAATATTTAAGCACTTTCAAGTAAGTGTGTTTTGAAGCACGTGAGGTTTTAAACTGTGCTGTAGAGTTTGTAAGCGCTTGTCTTCTCAGNCAGGTGCCGCCCGTGACCCGGGCCTACACCACCGCCTGCGTCCTCACCACCGCCGCCGTGGTCAGTGCGCGGCCGCGGGAGGGAGGTCCTGAGGGGAGTTGGGAGGGGGTGGGCGCGGGGGAGCCGTGGAACGGGAGCCCTCAGGCATCGCCCCCGCCCAGAGCCGGGTGTGGAGCCCCGAGGAGCCCCTGAGCGAGGGGATCCCCGAAAGAGCTCCCGGGGAGGTGCAAAGTGCTAATAAATAACAACAACGTGAGAGAGCTGTTGTATCGAGGCTCCCACTTGCCAGAAAACTCATAGTGCTGATTGAGGACTTGCTAGGCTCTTTTTGGCACGCAGGGATGGGTTGCTGGTTTGGGTGTGTATTTTTTTTTTTTCTTGTGTTGATCCTTTCAAAATGTTCTCTTCTTTTTCAGCAATTAGAACTTATCACGCCCTTCCAACTGTATTTCAACCCTGAGTTAATATTTAAGCACTTTCAAGTAAGTGTGTTTTGAAGCACGTGAGGTTTTAAACTGTGCTGTAGAGTTTGTAAGCGCTTGTCTTCTCAGAACAGTGTACTTTTTGTATTAGAAATACACTTTTTAAAAGCTACTGAAGCCAGAGCGCAGACCACTGTACCTTAAAATAGGTCTTAGTTTCGTTTTCTCTAAAGGAGATTTCGGTTTCACTGTTACTTGCTTATCTTTTTAGACAATAAAAATGAGCTGTCATGTTTAAAGTCCTTGTATTTGTCTTATTTCCAGATATGGAGGTTAATCACAAACTACTTATTCTTTGGACCAGTTGGCTTTAATTTTTTATTTAACATGATCTTTTTGTATCCTTCGCCGAGTTGTGTTGGTTCCCTTGGCAAGCAGAGCTCCAGAGTGCAGGAATGTTGCTGTCCCTGCACCCGGGAAAGGTTGAATTCCTGGGAATTCAGCATCACCAACTTCACTGGTGTCATGAATGGGCTTCAAGGGGGTCTCCTTCTTCTTAAGTGGTCAAGAATTTTGCCAGTTAACTTTTGTGGTGTTAAGAATTTGTACAAGCCTGATCCTTCGGGTTGGTGCTGACCTGGTGCAGAGAAAATTCCAGGTCACTTTTTTGTCTCCTGGGTCGCCCTCTGTGCTGAAGTATCCCGAAAGAGACAATTGATGCAGTAAATTGATAAAAAACTTCTAAGCTGGTGTAGAATTGAATAGTTTTCTGCTTCAGTCTGTCTTTAAACTCGTTTGCAATGGAATTTTCCTGACCTGTGGCCTCAGATACCGCTACTGCCGCATGCTCGAGGAAGGCTCTTTCCGGGGTCGGACGGCAGATTTTGTATTTATGTTCCTTTTTGGAGGACTTTTAATGACTGTATCCTTTCTGTTGTAATTCCAAGCTCCTTCAGTAAAGCTAAAGATGTGTGAATGAGAACAGAAACCGTGTTGTTACTGTTACCTTGATATAGTTGCACAAGGAGTGCTGATGTTTGTTAGGGTGGTTGTGAATACTTTGGGATTATTGCTGGTTTTTCAGGTTTTTTTTCTGCTTGGTCATGGAAGTGAGGTCATCAGGGGACTGCTCAAGTGTGGGATCGTGCTCAGGTTGTCTGTGAAGAATTAATTTATGCTTTAATGAGATTATTCATGCTGCAGGTACCCCTAATCCTGCTGTATCTGTTGGATTTGATGGACAGCAGTTTGATGTACTCGCACCTGGGAAAGCGGAGTTACCAGCTGTGTGGAAAACATGGAATTACAAATTAAGCTGTGAAATTCTTGACCTCACAAGTGTTTCCTTAACGACCCACGCCAGCTTTTTGGGCTGTTTGTGAACTTGGTGTTCCTGGGCCAGGCTTTCACCATCATGCTGGTGTACGTCTGGAGCCGCAGGAATCCCTACGTCCGCATGAACTTCTTCGGTCTCCTCATCTTCCAAGCCCCATTTTTACCCTGGGTGTTGATGGGCTTTTCACTGCTTTTGGGGAACTCCATCATTGTGGATCTCCTGGGTGAGCAATGGCAACAATCACGAGGGTCTGTTCCTCCTCGTGTTTTACGTGAAACAGAAAATGTTGGCAAATCCAAGGGCTAAATGCCCTAATGCTTGGTGTTAGTTCTTCTGGTATATTTATACCAGGCTTTTCTGATTTCTAACCATTGTAGTGTGTTTTGTGCTGTGATAAGGATGGAAAGAGCTTCTGATGTTTTGGCTTTTTGTTGCTTGGAATCACCCCTGATGCATTGTCTGACCATAGCATCAGTCTACTGAAATAAAATAGTTTATATTACTATTTTAACAACTCTAATAGAGTCAAAACATCAGTATTTTTAATAACGACAGGGAGTTTTCCCTGGATTAATGTCTTGTTAAGCTTTTTATCTGGTGTTAGCTTTCTTCCTTAGGTTTTGTATTTCTGTGTCATCATATTTCCTGTGAAAGAACCAATGCGTGTTGTTTTCCTGAAAACTCTAGTGTAAAGCACTTGAGAGTTGTAAAGGAGAAGTATTGAAAAATCACCATTTGGCTTTTGTTTTCTATACCAGGCATTGCTGTTGGGCATATATATTTTTTCTTAGAGGATGTCTTTCCCAATCAGCCTGGTGGTGGGAGGCTCCTGAGAACACCGTCTGTCCTGTGAGTATTGGTGTCTGCTTTGGAAGAGACCTGGGAAGAGTGCTTGTTTGGAAAACTGCTTGTTTGGAAAACTCTTTGCAATCCAGTCACATCAGCTTCTGGGGAATTGGGCAGAGACAGGATCGGGGGGTGGCTGTACTTGCTTTTTTGTTGCCACACAAGTAGTAGGTATTTGTGTAAGTGGGAACCCATTGGGAGAAGAGCTAAAGGATTTTACCTTGTCAGGCTTTGCTGACAGCTTTTTTTTGTGGCACCAAAGCTGTGTCCCCTGCTGGGTGTGAACAGTGACTGAGGTGTAACATATAAGATATCTAATGGTTTTTTTCTTCTATAAATCATCCTCACTTCGCAATTTTGGGAAAAAACCCATCAGTGTTTATAGTATTGAGTGGTGCTGCTCCCACTCAGTTCCCCCTTGTGTGGAGGCCCTAATCTGCTGTGGTGCTCTCCCAGAACAGCTCTGATGGTTGTTTTTCATAGAATCATAGACTATCCTGAAGATGTCTGTCATAGAATATTTATCTCATAAATAGTAGATGATGAACCTCATCAGTCTTGATTTGGGATCTCCTTCCTGGTGGCTCGAAACTGGAGAGCAAGACTTGGGCATAAATCCCAGTCCCTGGGTGAGCTGTTCTTGAGGGAGGACACTGTTCCACGAGCTGTTTTTGAGGGAGGACACCATTCCACGTGCAGCGTGTGAGCAGTCTTGATCTTGTGTTTTAAAGGATGCCGTGCTTTGTGTCTTGCAGGAAAGCAATATTCGACACGCCGGAGGATGACCCCAATTACAACCCCTTGCCAGAGGAGCGGCCGGGGGGATTTGCCTGGGGAGAGGGGCAGCGCCTCGGGGGATAAATTTGGGTGCCAAAACCCAGCCACCCCTGGGAGAGACTGGCCTGCACCCAGTCCCACGTGGGGATTCTCCTTCCCCAGCACAGAGAGGACTCTTTGACAGCTCTATGGTTTGGAATACAAGCACTTTATGACACGGCAGTCTCACCTGAGACACTTCCAGCGTCTTTCCCAATCAGGGAATTCCTTGTGCTGGACATAATCTAAATCCAGTGGAGCCAAAAATTTAAAACTGGAAACCAATTCCTGTTAACTTCAGTTAACAAGGCCACACGAGTACTTGTTTAAAGTCATTTCTAAAGCATTTTTTTCAAGTTATTTGATACATGAAACTCTATGGGAAACTTTACAGGGGACAAACCCGACTTTTTGGGTTTTAAGTAATTTTTTTATTCTCGGATAAAACAACTACAAGATGATTGAAAGGCTAAGTCACTATTTCAATGGCAAAAGGTTTTTTAATCTGAGGTGCTGCTCTCTCCAGTCGTCTTTGAATTGCAAGGAGCACAACGTACAGCATAATGCAGCTTTGCACTCTGCCAGTTGGGTTTTTGGAATGTTCTGCAGGCCAAGGCTACATTTGCGTGTTTTTTCCCCCAAGGACTGTGTGTTCAGGTGCCCAGTTTTGGGACTGGTGGTTAAATAGTTGTGCCTGCAAAATCCACCCCCGTGTGCCCTCCGCTGTTACTGAATGACCTGCAGCACTAGGGAAGGAAACTGGTCTGGAGTCAGGACTCAAATGATGATGAGTTGAATAAAATGTCTTGTGGATCCTTTTTGGTTAATCCTCTGTCTAATCCTGTAGTCTTGAGGCAGCAGGTGAAAAAGCAGAGGCTGGAAAAAGCAATTCCTTGAAGAGACAGGGGTAACTGAAGCTTTTTTCTCAGAACTGCAGGACACAGGATTGTTTGCTCAGGATGTGAAATCCGTGGTCTGTGGGTGAAATTTGTGGGAGGGCTGTGTCCAGCACAGGCCAGTGACACTGAGTGGGATTTAGCTTAAAGCTATGTTGATTATAAATATCTCTGAGGGGCCACATAGGAATTTGGAGCTCAATTCAGCCCATCACAGTCAGTTGTTCTTAAATTGCCATAGAAAGTACTGGGTAGGTTTTTATTGATTATATCATAATAGATAAAGGGACTTAAAGATGCATCTTCATTCGAAATTTTAGAGAATGGGCTCACCTGTGATGTGATTATCTCAGTCTCAGATTTTGTTTTTAAAAACTGGCTACGTGTTTTAATTTTTTTAATTTATAGTCCAGGAGAGGAATGTGTGGGGATCTCAGGGGAAATACTTTGTCCACAAGCAGTGTGTTAGATTCTGATAAACAAAACGTGTGAGGTAATTTGTATCTGCATTTGTATCTGTTAAAGTATAAAAACTTCCTGGACCTTTGGGGGGTTTTACGGTTTTTTTGGTCTGTTTTTTGGGGCGGTTTTGATTGTTTCTAGAACAGACTTTTAGTGCTCCTGGAGAGCAAGAATGAAAGTGGTTTGGACAATATTGCTTCGGGCAATATTGCTTCAGCATAGGCTAGGAGGCAGGAATTGGATCAAAACCTTATTTTTGAGGGTTTTTTTTTTTTTAGTTCAGTGTTTGAATCCCTCCGTAGCTTGTTACTGGGACAAGCCATGAATGGGAACATGTCCCAGCCGTGCCTGCAGCCGGCTCTCTGCCCTTCTTGGCTGGGTTTGGCTGGATTTGGGGTCCGTGATTTTTCCGAGGGTCCCCCGGAGTGGGGAGCGCGGCAAATGGCGGCGGGGTCGGGACTACAACTCCCAGGATGCTCTGCGCGGCGGCGTCATCAGTGCGCCAAGGAGCGCGGGGAGCGCGGCCCTGAGGGGCCGGAGCGGGCCGGGAGCGGAGGGAGCCCGGGACAGCCCCGGCGGGGCGGGACGGGACGGGACGGGGCAGCGAGGGGCCATGGCTCCAAACAGCGAGGGGCCTCCGGCCAAGCGGTTCAAGGCGGCGTGCCCCGGAACGCAGCCCCAGGGCGCCGCGCCCCCCGCACACGTGCAGCGCCGCTCCCTGCCCATCGCCGCAGCCCGCGGCCCGCTGCTGGCCCGGCTCCGCCGCCTCGACAGCGCCGTCCTCATCGGTACGTGCCGGGCCGTGTCCCTCCGAGCGGCGTGGGCTGGGGAGAGCTGCCCAGAGTCGGGTTGGGTGTAAATGTGAAATGTGGTGAAATAGGGATACAATTATTTTTGTGCTTTGGCTCGTTAAGGCAGCCGGGGACTTGGTTTTTATGGGGAAGGCAAAAGTATTTCCATCTCCTTTCGCTTTTTGCCTGGTGTTCAGTCAAAGCCGGATGGCAAAACTCTCCTCTTCAGAAGAGTCTCCTCAGTTACATTTTCAGGGTTTTTCACTGATTTTATTATGCTTTCTGTGAGTCCAAACTAATAAGCTTTTTGTCAGACTTCCAGGAGCTGAAGACATACAGCTTCCCACCTGGTAGTCTAAAGACTAAGCATTTATTGGAATTAAATTAAAAATGCTTTGTATCTCACTCCTATTAATGTCACACCACAAACGCTTCACCTCCAGAGAGGCTGGAATATGTTTCTAAAGCAGAGTGTGGCTGGAGAGCACCTGGGCAGAGGGAGCTCTGCAGAGGAGTGGCCCAGCAGCAAGAGGAGGGCGCTGGGTTCTGTCTCTAACCCGCCACTGCTTTGTAGTGGGAATTTTTCTCCCTGTCTTCAGCTTCCCCATCCTGGAATAAGGCTAATAGTTAACATAAAAAAACGAGTTTGACAATGCCATAAAAGGTAGAGGGGAAAAACCCTATTCCCTTGACGTTCCTTAGGAGAAACGGGCTCGGGGAAGACCACTCAGCTCCCTCAGTACCTGTATGAAGTAGGAATTGGCCACCCTGGTGTCATCGCCGTGACCCAGCCCCGCAGGGTGGCAGCTGTCACCCTGGCTGCCAGAGTCGCTGAGGAGAAGAGAACAGAGCTGGGGAAGCTGGTAGGTTGCTGTACAGATTTATTTTGGTTTAGTGCTGCAGTGGGGATGGGTTCAGGCTTCAGTGTGGAGGGTAATAACCAGCCACAGGGGTGATAGTTTTAATTTCATAATTAGTTTTGGGTGCCACAATATAACAAGGATGTAAAGCTGTTAGAGAGGGCTCAAAGGAGTGACATGAAGATGGTGAATGGTCAGGAGGGGCCACATAATAGGAACGGCTGAGATCACCTGGTCTGTTCAGCTGGAGAAGTGGAGAATTTGGTCAAACCTCACCAAGGTCTGCAGCTTCCTCCTGAAGGGCAGCTCCAATTTCTGCTCTCTGTGACCAGGGACAGGAGGAGGGAATGGCTGGAGCTGTGTCAGGGGAAGTCTGGGTTGGATATCAGGAAATATTCCCCCAGAGGGTGCTGTGGCACTGAATAGGCTCCCCAGGGAGTGGGCACAGCCCCGAGGCCGCCAGAGCTCCAGGAGAGTTTGGACAACACTCTCAGGCACAGGGTGGGATTGTTGAGGTGTCTGTGCAGGGCCAGGAGTGGGACTTGATGATCCCTGTGGGTTCCTTTCAGCTCAGAATATTCTGTGATTCTATAATTAAATGAATGGAGAATAATGGCTCTTTAGCTGCCCCATGACAGGGCAGGCATGGTCTGTCTCTATGGTATTGTACTTCTTGATTATTATCTGAGTTCTTCCACTTGAAAAAATACTGATTCATGAATAAAACAAGAAATATGATATTCTCTTCCATTGCTCTCTGTATCAGAAATCACTCTCAAGGAGAGCAGAGTGCTGAATCTGTGCAGGTCTGTTGGAGAAAAGCAGAGGAGAAAGACTTCCCCTGCCTAAAATCTTTGGGGAGCCTGGAATCATTTCTAGCAGGGGGAGGAAGGAAAGGAAACTTGGGGGGCATTCGTGATGAGCTTGTAGTTAGGAAGAAGCCAACTATAGAGGTTGAGAGTATCCTTTGGGTGGCTCGATAGATTTGGAAGATGAACTGCTCACAGACAGCAGATAAACTGCTCTGCTTTCCAGAGCTTCCACGCACTTCTGGTTGGCTCTGTCCAATGCAGTGACCAGGGCCTTTGTAGTCCTTCCTTGTGGCACGGTGGCAGTGAGAAATGCCAGTCTCTGTGCCCAGTAATCCCTGGGTGATCCCTTCCCCAGGTCGGCTACACCGTGCGCTTCGATGACTGCTCGTGTGCCCAGACCAGGATCCGGTTCCTGACGGACGGGATGCTGCTGCGCGAGGCCATCGGGGACCCTCTGCTGCACAAGTACAGCGTGGTCATCCTGGACGAGGCCCACGAGAGGACCATCCACACGGACGTGCTCTTCGGAGTGGTCAAAGCTGCCCAAAAGAAGCGAAAGGAACGGGGCCTGCGGCCCCTGAAAGTGTGTTAATCCGGGATGGCAGCAAAGGGTGGGGTGGGGCTGGGCTCTGAGTGCTCTCAGCATCTCCTGGGGCCTTCCAGAGTGTTTGGAATTTCAGCCTTGACCATTTTTCTGTTCCTAAAAAGTCCCTTTAAATCTGAATAGTTAAGGGCATCCAGCTTATGATGTGGGGGCCTGATATGACACCTCTGAACAAGGTATCTGGTCACCTCCGTGATACCTTGTCTGGTCACCTCTGTGATACCTTTTTTCCACAAAAGCCCCTTGGGTGTGAGCTCTAGACTAGACAGAGTGCTGGGGAGGTTTTGGCACTGCTGCTGCGAGCACTCGGGATGCAGGAGCTCTGGCTGGTGGGACAGCTGTGGGACATCCTCATTCCCAGGGAGGACACTGCACATGGGATGGGTGGACATTGTCAGGAATTTGTGTGAAAGCACTTTGGCTTTGCTGGAGGGGCCAGGCAGGGTCCTTGCATGTTCTCATTCCACCACACCAACACTTTCTGCTTGTGTTAAAAAGCTGATGGCTTTAACGAGGGGAAATCACTCTCTTCTGTCCCAAACCCTGTGAGCTGTTCTGAGCATGGTTCTCAGGATCCAGAAGCTGACTTTTGGCTGGTCCTGACTGGTCAGTGTCCAGCTGGATGGAAGCTGCAGTGCTGACCCATCCTGTGCTCCCATTGAAGGTGATCATCATGTCAGCCACGATGGATGTTGACCTGTTCTCCCAGTATTTCAATGGAGCTCCTGTCATCTACCTGGAAGGCCGGCAGCATCCCATTGAGATCTTCTACACCAAGGAGCGCCAGAGCGACTACCTGCAGGCAGCACTGGTGTCCACCTTCCAAATCCACCAGGTATGGGGATCTGGCCAGGCTTGTGTCCCTCTGGGGCCAGGGATTGGCGTTTTGTGCCTGGATGTTTGACTGCCAAACACCCGGATTGTTGTGTTGTTTCATTAAACTGCTCTTAGTGCTTTGAAGTTGCTGCTGCTGTTGGGATTTGGGTCCTGTACGCCCAGGCTGGAGCTGAAAGGAGACTGCTGAGCAAAGCTCTGTGATGTCAACTCATGCTTAAAACCTGAATGTTCCCCTTGTCTGAGTTCTCTGTGCCTGGGTGCTTGCTGGCTCTCTCTGCCTGTCCTGGACAGTTATTTGAGGATGCAGCAATTCCTCCATCCTTTTAACCCTCAATCCCTCAAAATGTGATTTACTCTTTGCTGCTGGTGAATCCATTGGGAATTCTGGCTGTTGCATACCTTGCACCACATGTCTGTCTTTTCTTTCTTCTTTGCCTGCTTCACTGACTTGCTGCCAGAGCCACATCTCATTACCATCTCAATTCTCCTTTCCTATCCAAACCCTCCTAACTTGCTTTTTCCTCTGGCTCCAGGAAGCCCCTGCGTGCCAGGACATCCTGGTGTTCCTGACTGGTCAGGAAGAAATTGAAGCAATGACCAAAACCTGCCGAGACGTTGCCCAGCATCTCCCCGAGGGCTGCCCACGGATGACAGTGCTGCCCCTTTATGCTTCTCTGCCCCACTCCCAACAACTCCGTGCCTTTAAACCTACCCCTGAGGTGAGGGAATGGGATGGCAATGGGAGCAGTTTGTTTGCTTCCATGAGTCTTTGGAATGTGGAATTTAAGGGGCTAAAGCAACCTGTTACTGATAGTAAGCAATAGTCTCCATTGGATTTAGGCTGGGTGGTTCCAGTGTGATGTAAGACACTGCAACTGTGATGGTTTTAACAGATGCATCCAGTAAGTCATGGGGGATCATAAAAAGAAGGAAGGATTAGAGGGAGTGAAAAGGGCACAGGAATTGAAATTTCCCCCATTTCATAGGAATTTTTTGTCCATATCACAAAAAAGCTACAGCAGCTAATGGGGAAAATACTAAGAAAGTTGAAAACCTTGGAATGTTTGTCAGGGTCATAAGGAAAGGAATTTGTGCTGCGTCAGGGTCTTTTGTACCTACTCAGCAGATAAATAAGACAACTGTTGTGCCAAAAATGAAACCAAAATTGTTGAAAAATAAATTGAGAACAGCTGTTCTGGTATTTTGTTGCAACTGTAGTCACATGTTTTAGAAGCTGATTAGAAACTGGAGATTACCTTGGTTTCTGAGAGCTGGCATAGCAAGCACAGTGTGTGCTCACAATGTGGGGCAGGGCTTGGCCCACTGTGGCCAAAAGCAGCAGAATTTCTGTATTGCAGCTGCTCTGAGGTGGCCTTGGCCTGGGTTTGATTTGTCTTTCCTCCCAGGGCTGTCGCAAAGTGATCCTCTCCACCAACATCGCAGAAACCTCCATCACCATTGCGGGGATCAAGTTCGTTGTGGACACAGGCATGGTCAAAGCCAAGAAGTACAGCCCTGGTGAGGAGTTCTGAGGAGGAACAGGGCCAAGATTGGGTTTGGGTTTGTACAAGTTACTGGAGGCCCTAAGCCCCACTGAAAGAGGATTTCGAACACCCTCTGTGCTGTTTAAATTAACGTGCCCAGTTTTGAGTGTGGGGTTTGGTGGTGTTTTTTTGGGTATCAGCCATGAGGGGATAAAAAATCTGTCCAATGTGAATCTTCTCTTCATGAACACAGCATGGGATAGTTCACTGTGCTTCAGGGTGCTGAACCAAGTGAGCTCTGAGCAGTATTTGACTGGCAAACCCTGGGAATTCTTACTGTTAATCCTCCATGTTTTCGAAAGATATGCCTAACACTGACTGAGGTGATGCTTTTCCCTGCCCAGACACTGGCCTGGAGGTGCTGGCAGTGCAGCAGGTGTCCAAGGCCCAGGCTTGGCAGCGCACGGGGAGAGCAGGGAGACAGGAGAGTGGGATCTGCTACCGCCTCTACACAGAGGAGGACTTCGAGAAGTTCGATGAGATGACAACACCTGAGATACAGAGGTGAGGGCAGAACCTTCACACTCCTTGGCACACCTCTTGTACAGCTGGAGCTGTGGGAAGAACTGAGCAGCAGAACTGGATCTAGGGGCTGACAGGGTGACTTAAGAAAAATGGAAGTGTGGGGGCTAAACAGAAAAACTGGAAGCGTTTGCTCAGGGTGGGCAGTTGGGCACTGAGTCTCCAAACACATAAGGCAATAGTTCTCCTGACTATCCTCCAGATCTTGGACTTGCCTCTTCCTGGTTTGGGAAGTAAGGCTTCACCAGCAGCATCAGACTAGTCTCTGTCAAGCTGCAGCACAGGTCTGAGACTCTATCTCAGCTTCTAGGAAAAAAAGAATAAAATAAAAGAAGAGAACTCTGTCAGTTGTTTTTCCTGCCTATGCAGGTGTAACCTGGCCAGCGTGGTGCTTCAGCTCCTGGCCCTGAAAATTCCCAACGTGCTCACCTTTGACTTCATGTCCAAACCATCTCCTGGTAAGTGGCTACAAAGGCAGCCTTGGGGACAAAGAGGAGGGAGCAGTCTTGAGTCATAAAGTACAGGAAGGTGTGCCCTGACTGCCTGGGGAAGCTGGAGTAAATTGGGAAAGGTGCTTGTTCTCCTGGATAGAGGAGGATAAACCACATTTTGGGACCCTGATTTCTGTAAATGGAAAGTGCTTGTCCCTGTGGCCAGGGGAGGGAGGCAGTGATGGAACCAGCTGGTCCTTCACATCCCTCAGTGGGAGGCAGGAGGCCCCACAGCCCAATGCCCTTGTTTTGGCAGATGCTATTCAAGCAGCAATTGATCAGCTGGAGCTGCTGGGAGCTGTGACACAAAAGGAAGGTCAGCTTGTCCTGACCCCCCTGGGAAAGAAAATGGCAGCCTTTCCACTGGATCCAAAGTTCTCCAAGGTAAAAACTGCAGAAAAATTAACTTTTTTTTTGTCTCATGTACTCACTTCTGTACCATTGGTGTTTCTCTTTCAAACTCCTTAAACAAGGTGTGAAATTTGGGGTGTTTGCAACTGTGCTGGTGTATTTGCTGTACATTAATGTACATAATTTACAGCCCTTGTGCTGGATTGCTTATAATTTTTTGTTTAATTCAGGGAAATTTTTTAAAAGAGAATTTCTTTTCTCTGGCACCTCTGAAGGTGAACAAGGCAAATTTGCTTGCAATTCTCGGGATTGTTTAGCAGGTCCGTGATGTCTCTGTTGCTGTAGTTGGTGTCAGTCACTGTGTTTGTACTGGTTATGCACTGGTCAGTCTCAGGAAGGAGCCTGGCAGCTGCTGTAAAAGGTGCTCGGTGATCCCATTGGAGGATTTACAGCTTTCCCAGACCCAGATGTTTATGAGATTGTCCTAAGCAATGTTTGGGCAAGTTCCTGGGCTGCCAGCCAGCAGAAAGATCTGCCCAGCTGATGTGGATTTGGTCGACCAAAGATGAGTTTTGTTGTGTCTGTGCAGGCCATCCTCGTGTCCCCCAGGTTCCACTGTGCAGAGGAGATCCTGACCATCGTGGCCCTGTTATCGGTGGACAGCGTCCTGCACAACCCCCCTGCCCAGCGGGATGAGGTGCAGGCTGTCAGGAAGAAATTCATCTCCAGTGAGGGGGATCATCTCACCCTGCTCAACGTGTACAGGGCCTACAAGAACGTCAACGGGCACAAGGTGGGATGGTCTGAGGGTGCCAGGGCTGTCTGAGCTCATGGCGTCAGGAGTTTTTAGCAGAGAGCAGTGTGATACCTGCATCTTCCATGGCTGGTGCCACAGGCATCCTCCAACTCACAGAGAAAGGAGGGCTCATCCTTTACAACTGGGGAACTGGAGGAGGTTCAGGTAACAAAGCTCTAGCAGAGCTGATCATCAAAACTCTGTGAGGCCAGATCTCTTCCTTCCCTGGTTCCAGCTGGAAACAGGAGGGAGTGGGAGAGTGTTGAGATTTGATGGTAAATACCTGGACATGCTCTGTGACAGGATTCATTGGAAAAACACTGAGCATATGTAAAAGCAGATTTGGATTTATCCTACCCTATCAACTCCTCAGATAGATTTGTGGATCTGTGAACTCAAGCACCTCATTCCTTGCAGCACCTGTCATTCTTACCTGTTTTCACCACCTGTGGGATAGCAAGTGCTGTTCTGCAGAGCAGCTCTTGAGTGGGAAAAGAACCACCCACCACATGCCATTTCTTAGCACTGTGGGAGGGAATCTAGACATAGGGGAGTAAAGGGGGATAGAAATGTGACCAGGAAAGGGGTCAGCACCTTTTCTCTGAGGCAGATTGTAGGGGGGATTCTGCTTTTCATGGTATTCAAAGGCAGTCATGCTCCTGGAGTGAAGAAATACCCCCTTCTAACTCCTGGTGTCTCTGCTGCAGGGATGGTGCAGAGAGAACTTTATCAACGGCCGGAACATGAAGCTGATGGCAGAAGTCAGAGCTCAGCTCAGGGACATTTGTGTAAAGGTAACTTGCTGCCATATTCTATTTCTCTGTTTCACCTGTTGGTATTTTCTTGTTTGTCCCCAAACTGATGTTACTGTGCTCCAAGTCCCAGGAGTGAGAAAATGTGGGGTTGTTTTCAGTCTCCTATAAATAGCTGGGTAAAATTCCTGACTCTGCAGTTGCATCCCAGAATCTTAAAGCTGCAGGGCTTAGTGGGTCCAGGAGAAATGGGAACCTCTGAGACGGCTTCTCAGGGAAGGGACAGGTTTTGCTAAGGGTTTTTCCTGCTCTAGTGCAGGTGGGACTGTGCTGTGTGTGCCACGGGGTGCTGCCAGCCTCGGCAGCCTGTGCTGGCTGGCTCCTTCATGGAGTCAGGCATTCATTGTGGCAGCAGCTTCCCCTCAACACTGTTCCTGCTGGGCACAGCTTAGGAGCTGCTGCTGAACCCCTGGCAGTCTGTAGTGCCATGGGAGTCAATGTCTGGGGTATCATTTGTGAATGCTGGTTGGCCTAAAACTCGCCTCCAGTAGGCGAGTGACAATCCCATTTTGTTGGCTCTTAGCCTGGGTTAGCCTAGCATCCACTCGAGCTGAATTCCCAGTGGTCCCCAGGCATTGTGACACTGGAAAATCCCCCAGGATTCCTGAGGAGAGCCCGGTGATATGGGACTGTCCCCCCCGAGGGTGCAGGCTGTGCTTGCTCACTCCCGTGTCTCCCAGCTGTCGATGCCGCTCGAGTCAGCGCGAGGGGACACGGCGAGCGTCCGGCGCTGCCTGGCCCACAGCCTGTTCATGAACGCGGCCGAGCTGCGGCCCGACGGCTCCTACGGCACCGTGGACTCGCACCAGGTGGTGGCCATCCACCCCTCCTCGGTGCTGTTCCAGTGCAAGCCGGCCTGCGTGGTGTACAACGGGCTGCTGCGCACCAACAAGTGCTACATGCGCGACCTCTGCGTGGTGGACGCTGAGTGGCTGCACGAGGCCGCGCCCGACTACTTCCGCAGGAAACTCCGGATGGCCAAGAACTGACCTGTGGATGTGGGAGCAGCTGGCTCAGGGGTTCAGCTTCACCTTAAAAGACTTTATTTTTTTAAATTTTTTAATGGATGTATGTATAACCACGTTTTATATAGGCAGGAGAATTTAAGTGTGCTTAAGGAAGGGGATGGGTATTTATTGAGATTGGATTTATATGTTTTTTTCCAAAATAAAGAAGCTATGGTGAAAATCCAAATCCTGTGTGTTGTTTTGTGAGGCACAGAACAAATGTTCATGGGACAGTCCAGGACCAGTCCTGGTGTTTTCAGTTCTCATGGGAGTGTGTTCATTGTCAGCAGTCTGGGCTTAAAGATAAGATGTGATGGTGGCGCAGCGAATCTGCATAGTGCATTCTGCCATTTACATGTGCAGTGCTCAGACACCTGCATGCAGTTGGGAGTTAAAATTATGGTCTGTGGGTGGGGTCATCAATCTGATGAGGTAGTGTAGATGCTCTCCTTGTCCAGCCTTGCAGTGAGCAGCAAATGGACCTTCTGTGCTTCTCCTCAATAGTGGGCACTAGTGCCATCTTTTGGACAAAGGGAAGGGTTGCTGCCAGGAAACATTGCCTTAGTCAGTCTTTCCTCTAAAACACCTATTGCTCAAGGAGCAAAAAGAAACGCCCAAACATTCATGTTTTCTTTTTC
>VWZT01000370.1:583386-609007 GCA_013397055.1 Pachycephala philippinensis
TTTCCCAAGCCCCCTTTTCCTACCCCTCCTTCATTTAACCCCACCCCCCTTTTCCTTAACCCTCCGTTTTCTTACCCCACCTTTTCTTACTCTCCTCTTTCCTTACCCACCTTTTCCTAACTATCCTTTTGTTGTTTTCCAGCGCTCCTTTCACCAACACCCCTCTCCCTGAACTCACACTCCTTTCCCTGAACACACCCCCCTTTCCTTACCTCCCCCTCTCCTTGATTCCCCCCTCTCCCTAACCCTCCCTCTCCCTAACCCCGTTTTCTTTCCCCGCCAGGAGACAAAGCCTTTGCGCAGTTCCTGACGGATGAGATCAAGGAGGAGAAGAAGATCCAGAAGCACAAGTCCCTGCCCAAGGTGTCCGGGGGGTGGGAGCTGGAGGTCCATGGCACGGAGGCCAAGCTGGTGCGGAAGATCGCGGGGGAGAAGTAAGTGGGGTCTGGGAAGGGTCCCCAGCACCTGAGGGTGGGTGGGTCACACTGACCAGGCTTCTCCATGTGCTCATGCCCCAAACTGCAGGGTGCAGAGGCTCTGTTTTACCACTTTGGGCCAAAGGTGCTTTTTTCACACCATTTTGTTACTGTGTTTTGTGTTACAAAGTTTCACGTGGCCTTCCTGCTTTAAAAATAGCAGCTCAGTTCAGTAAAACTTGAAAAAGTGAGAGCACCTGGAGGGAGCAGCTTCTCTCAGGTGTGTCTTTAACTGCAGCACCTTGTTTTGTTCACACTGTGTGAATTCTGAGCGAGGGCTTAAAAGAATCATTTTAATGGGCATTTTTTGGGTGTGTTCAAAGGAATTGTTTGTTTCTTTTGCAGGATAACGGTTACATTCAACATCAATAACAGCATTCCACCCTCGGCTGAAGAAGACACGCAGGAGCAGCAGAAGCCTGATGAGCAGGAGGTAGCTTAGCCTTGATGTGCATTTAATGTTGGGGACACAGAGGGAAGCTGGAATCTTGCCTTAGGGAAGTTGGAGCCTTGCCCTCAAGTGTTGGGGCTTTTTCTCCCCCTTACTTGATATTTGGGAGCATTAAGTCACAAAATGCACATTTTCCAGGGCTGCCTGTCCCCTGGCTGTGACCTCCCTCTCTGCTGCAGAAAGACAGAGCAGGGTGGGAGGGCTCTATGGGGAGAAATTAGAGGAATTCTGAGACTTTCTAGCACCTTCCAGTACCAAAAGGGGCTGCAGGAGAGTGGTAGAGGGAAACTTTGGACAAGGGAATGGAGTGACAGGTTAAGGGGGGATGGCTTTTAACTGCCAGGGAGTGGGGCTAGACTGGATATTGGGAGAGATTGTTCCCTGTGAGGGTGGGGAGGCCCTGGCACAGGGTGCCCAGAGCAGCTGCCCCATCCCTGGAAGTGTCCAAGGCCAGGTTGGATGGGACTTGGAGCAATCTGGGATACAGGAAGGTGTCAGGGAGTACCCAGTGCTGGATGGGCTGTGTTGCTGGGCTGTGCTGTGATTCCTTTGGCTCCTGTTCAGATTCCAGTGCTGATGCAACTGTTCTCTTATTTAGCCTGAACTTACATCAACTCCAAACTTCGTTGTGGAAGTAATAAAAGATGATACAAAACAGACCCTTGTCCTTGACTGCCATTACCCTGAAGATGAGGTGAGTGTCACTGTGCCCCTGCTGGATTTAATTGCTCTTTGTAATCTCTTGCTTTTCTGAATCGGCACGATATCCAGTCTCCTCTTATTTCCTTATTTTTCTTAATCACAAAAAAAAAGTCTTCATGCTTGCAAGAACAGTGGGGAGGAAATGTTCCATGGCATTTCTCACATCCTGCCCTGGTATTTCTGATCAGCTGCTTATTGGGCTGCTTGTTGAATTACGGTAGAGAAGTAGGGATTAAAAAGAGGGGAGAAAATAAAATTGAGAGCTTTTGCTCACACTGGTATTTGTTGTATTTTGTAAATGTTAGGAGATGTTTAATAGCCAGTCCTGGCTGACAGAGACATGGGAAGACATATTTAGAACCACACAGAAGAGGTTTTCATATATTTGTAAAATTCAGGCTGCTGATTTACATCAGGTTCCTTCTGGCAGCACAGGCTTGGAGGATTTCCTCTGTTCTGTGCATGTCTGTGCTTGTCCTCAGAGGCACGTGCTGAGAGGGGAGAGGCACAGCTTGTCTGGCCTCGGGGCTTCTCCTGAGGTATTCCCAGCCTGGGGATGAGCTGGCTGAGCGTGCCCACTAATTGGAGCTAATTGCACGTCTTGCATCTGTTTTCCTGTCTCAGATTGGACATGAAGGAGAGGAAGAAAGTGACATTTTCACAATTCGGGAGGTCAGCTTCCAGCCCACTGGAGAGGCCGACTGGAAGGACACCAACTACACCCTCAACACGGATTCCCTTGACTGGGTAGGTGCTGCTAAAGGCCACAGAGGGCACTCACCTCACCTCACCTCTCCTGGCTGTCCCTCTGCTCCTGGGTTGGGAATTAAACCTGTCTGGATGTCTGAGACAGGGATTGCCCCTGCTCTGCCCCTGAGCTGGTGGGCTTCTGCTGCAGACCGAGGGTGTTTCCTGGTCCCAGGGTCGTGCAGTGCTGCTGGCATTACCAGGAATCAGGACAGACAGGTGGAACTTCTCCTTTCCAGGTCTTACAGGCTGATTTCCCAGCAGGGAATCGCACGCTGGAGATGCTTTGACACTTGTTAAACATCTTTTGATCTGTGTGTTTAACAATGTAGCTTATCAGATAGCATGTTGAGATAAAGGCATCTGAGTGTGGTAGCTGATAAAATACATTGTGTCCTGGTGTTCCAGGTCTGTTGTTACAGTTGTAACACTAAAAATACGCACAAGAATCCGTGTGTTCTTCTCTTATATTTTCAATTCCAGGCTTTCAGAAGCTTCAATTTTTAGTTTAAGGTTGTCGTATGTTTAAAACTGAAAGTAGAAGTAAGTCCTAGAGTGCATCCCCTTGAGAAGCATTCATGTTAAAATTGCTCAGTGTGCTGTGGAACATCCCACACTGATTATTCTTTTTTCCCCCGTCTCTGTCTTAAGACAGGAAATTAATTTAAAATGTGTAAGAAAAGGAAAAAGCAAAGTTCATGACTGTAACAGATTTAAGCTTTTCAAACAAACCTGTACATCAGATGCCTTTCCAAAGTGTTAAACAGTTCAGCCCTGGTTAGAGGGGACAGGCAGAGCATGGCCTGTGTCATCCTTGACAGACTTCCCCTGATGACTCCCACAGTCTGGGGATCATCTCCAGGGTGCAGCTCGTTTGTAGTGGTGGGTTTGGGTTTTTATGACCTGTTCCATGGCTCTTTCCATCCAAATGTTCCACCCAAGGTCAGGCCTGCCCTCCTGTGGGAGCTGGGCTTGATTTTCCTGGGAGAAAGTGCCAGGTGCCAGGGGACATTTTGATGCACCCCCTACCCAGGTGTGTTCCACTAAGGAAGTTTTCTGTTCCTTGCTCCAGGCTCTCTACGATCACTTGATGGATTTCCTGGCTGACAGAGGAGTGGACAACACCTTTGCTGATGAGTTAATAGAGCTCAGCACTGCCCTGGAGCACCAGGAGTACATTAAATTCCTTGAAGACCTTAAAAGCTTTGTCAAATGTCAGTAGGTCAGGTTAGGAAACTTATACTCAAGTGTGGGTATTCCACAGTGCTGCTTCATCCAGCAATACCCAAATATATCTTCACAGTGGATACAGAGAGTAAGTAACTTGGAAGGTGGAGAATGGGAGAACGAGGATTCTCACTTGGATTTGGGGAGGTGCAGTGATGGTGCAGCCCCGATCACGTTCTCCGACGCCACGGGCCAGAATTGCCTTGCCCTGTGTGGGGGTTTTGTACAATTAAGAATGAATGTGGAGAATAAAAACTGTTCAACATATCACTGAAAAGGGTGGTTTCTCTTCTTCCTGCTGTACCAGAGCTGCCATGGAAGTGATGGCAGTGTTTGTCTGTGCCAGAGCTGCTCAGAGTCACTGGGGTAGTGATGGTTGCTGATGGCAGAAGCACTTCTTAAACTGGTGCCTCCCATTGTTGCCTGAAGGCTTTAAGTTTATTTAAGCTCATTTATTTAGTTAGTGTATTTAAGTTTAGTTAAGCTCACAGAGAAGGGTGAATTCCAACATGAACTGCAAGATCACTGATGCAGCATTAAAGACAACACCAAGGCCAAAATAAACTAAATATATTTATTTCAAAACATGTTCTGTGTGATTAAAAGTGCAGGTCAAGGCAATATTACTGCCTTTTGAAGTGTCTTAGACACAGCAGTTAGAAGTATGTACACAAGAGTCCTAGCAGCTCTGGGTGAAGTTTAGTATTGAAGTCTTCCAGAAGTAAAACAGCAGCTGAATCAACTTAGAGGAGAATCATCCAGGAGTCACAGACCTTCACAAAAAAGTTGAACTGTGTTAATTAATGTATAAAGTTCAAAACTATTTGAACAGCAAAAACTACTGATTAGGAAAAAATTCACAAAGGAGTTGTTGAGCACTGGCAGAGGCTGCCCAGGGCAGTGGTGGAGTCACCATCCCTGGAGATTTAGAAGACATGTAGATGTGGCACTTGGGAGTGCTGGAGGAATCTTAGGGGTGTTTTCCAACTTAAACAATTCCATGGCTCTGTTTGAAATGCTCTGCCCCAACACTGTCCTCACACTGGTTTTACATAGCAAAGCAAGCACCAGCTCTAGCTTGAGCCAAAGGGCTGCTGTGTGTTCTCTGAGACACCTGCATGAAGCTTTTGAGGAGGCTTCAACAAGTAATTTTTAAAACTTTTCTTAAAGAACCACTTATTGGAACAGATGGGGCACACGAGACTTAGAAGTTGGCTAAAGTTAGGGCACTAAATTTGACAGGTCCTTGAAAGATTCCCTAATCCAGCAGTTAAAGGTGTGTACTTTGGAATTTCTCTTTTATGGTTACTGGTGGTCAAAGGTAAAGCCATTTCTAAGGAATTTCGGGAAAAAAACAGCCACACAAACCCCCGGGATCAATGGACTTGTGGCTTCTGCCCATGTAATTGAGACGTGGATCCAGGCAGGGATCCTTTCCAGGAAGCTGACATTTACACTCACCGGGCAGCTCATGAGCAGACTGGCTTCCTCCTCCATGCCACTGGTGACAGTGAACTCGGGGCTGTGCAAGCACCTCTGGCTGTGCTCTGTCAAGGTGCTTTCCAGGAGAGACCGAAGCTTCTCTTCTGTCATATCCTGAGAATAATTGATTAAAAGTCAGCTGAAGTTCCTGCCTGTAGCTCCAAGCTGCCTCTGCAGCAGCAGAGATGCCCCAAACATGTCACAGTGTAGCTCACCTGTGTGCTGATGTACAATCCACACTGGCAACAAACCAAGTGAGCCTTCACAGTCAGGTTATTTCTGGCAAGAGGAAACAATGAGCATCATGACAACCAGAACAAGGATAGATTTTAGCAAAAAAAACCCCAAAAAACTAAAGAAAAACAAACAAACAAAAACCCAACAAAAAACCAAACAAAAAAACCCAGAACAAAAAACAACAATAAAAAACCAAACCAAAAACAAACAAAAAACCCAAAAACAACAACAAAAAAAACCAAAATAAAAAACCCCCCAACCAACCAACCAACCAACCAAAAAAACCCCAAAAAACCCCCATCAAACCAAACAAGCCCAAACACCTCCCCCGCCCCATTAGATTTAGATCATTGCTCAGGCGTTTTTATTTCGTTGAAATGAACAGCAGCCTCTCTCTGCACATTTCTAGGCCCAAACTGCTGTAGGGGAGTGGGGAATCTGATTCCAGTGCTTTCTTACTTCCTACATACTGGGCAGATGACCCTGTCAGTGGCATCCAGGCCGTCGAGCATGGCGTTGAGACATTCCTCATCGAAGCGCAGGCTCCGCTCGTACTCCTCGATAACAGACTGCTCTGCAACAGCACAGCACAGCAAAACACCCTCAGGGGCTGCCTGGGCAGCACAGGCAAAGCTGCTGGGCACATCCAGGCTGGGCTGGATACCAGTTTCTAACAACTTTAATTCCTTAGAGTCAGATTTCTACACTTGGTGAAATCGTTCCTGCTAATCCAGTTTGTCCTGTGGCTCAGCTGGGTCTTCCTGCTTTCCAATCAGTACTTTAGAAACATTCTGAATTGATTTATAAAGGTTCCTAGAGCTCACAGACATCTCAGTTCTGTTTCTCTGGCCTCTCCCACAGACTTTAAAATGCTACCTAAACTCTTAAAACTGTGAGAAGAGGTCTCAATACCTCAAAGCCTCAACATCAAGATTTCTAAGGAGGCTCTTCCCCTGTATCACGTGGTTTGCAAGAACCAAGGAGTGCAGCCTTAGCTATTCTGCATTACTAGGAAGTCAGGAATATTACACATCAAATAGGAGTCAGAAAATGTGTAAAGATCGTACCTTGCAAGATCAGTTCTTGTTGGATCTCTTCCAGCACTGCCAGCTCATCAGGGTCCTCCAGCATCTGAAAGGTGAATCAGTCAGTGATCCTCCCATTCCAGCCATTTTCTCACTTCTAGCACCTGACTGAGCTGTCACAGCAATATAAATTCAGTTATTCTCCTGTCTAGTAAATCCCTGTATTTGCAAACCCATTTAGTAAAGGAAGCAACCTGTACTGTAATCACATGTGCAATGCCAGCCAGAACGGATCCAAGCACAGCTTGTCCAGAAATTTGCTTTTTAAGGCATTCAGGTTTCATTCCCACTCTCAGGGGAGGGAAGTGACAGACCAACTATAAAAAGCACAGATGAGCAAACCAGCCCTTTGCTGTGATCCACAGGCTGTTTGTGAAGGAAATAAGGAAGTTACCCACTCGTGGGCCTCAGGCACTTTCACAGCTCAACACCCTGCCTGAGCTGTACAACTGGGGAACCCTGAAGCTCCTGAGCTTTGTCAGCTCCGGTGAGAGGCTGAAGTCAGATGCACAGGGAGTTGTATTTGATAGCCCTGTATCACACACGTGGTGTTGATCCTGGGGACTCAGCACTGACCTGCTCCATGGGCTCCTCTCCGCGGAGGCCGGGCAGCCTGTCCCGCAGCTCCTGCCACTCCTGCTCCATCACCTCGTGCACCAGCAGCGCGCCCGGGGCCGCCCCGCACGCCCCGTCCCCGGCCTGGCGGTACCGGTCCAGCAGCTTGGCCCGGCTGCTCCTCAGGCGCTCCAGGCAGCGCTGCGGACAGGGGACAGCGCCCGGGGCCCTCAGCGCCGGCTCGGGCCGGACACGGGGGGTGCCGGGGGCTGGGGGACCCAGGGGTGAGACACGGGGGTGTCCCTGAGGGCCGAGCCACCGGGAATCCCTGAGGGGGACACGGGGGATCCAAGGGTGAGACACGGGGGTGTCCCTGAGGGCCGAGCCACCGGGAATCCCTGAGGGGGACACGGGGGATCCAAGGGTGAGACACGGGGGTGTCCCTGAGGGCCGAGCCACCGGGAATCCCTGAGGGGGACACGGGGGATCCAAGGGTGAGACACGGGGGTGTCCCTGAGGGCCGAGCCACCGGGAATCCCTGAGGGGGACACGGGGGATCCAAGGGTGAGACACGGGGGTGTCCCTGAGGGCCGAGCCACCGGGAATCCCTGAGGGGGACACGGGGGATCCAAGGGTGAGACACGGGGGTGTCCCTGAGGGCCGAGCCACCGGGAATCCCTGAGGGGGACACGGGGGATCCAAGGGTGAGACACGGGGGTGTCCCTGAGGGCCGAGCCACCGGGAATCCCTGAGGGGGACACGGGGGATCCAAGGGTGAGACACGGGGGTGTCCCTGAGGGCCGAGCCACCGGGAATCCCTGAGGGGGACACGGGGGATCCAAGGGTGAGACACGGGGGTGTCCCTGAGGGCCGAGCCACCGGGAATCCCTGAGGGGGACACGGGGGATCCAAGGGTGAGACACGGGGGTGTCCCTGAGGGCCGAGCCACCGGGAATCCCTGAGGGGGACACGGGGGATCCAAGGGTGAGACACGGGGGTGTCCCTGAGGGCCGAGCCACCGGGAATCCCTGAGGGGGACACGGGGGATCCAAGGGTGAGACACGGGGGTGTCCCTGAGGGCCGAGCCACCGGGAATCCCTGAGGGGGACACGGGGGATCCAAGGGTGAGACACGGGGGTGTCCCTGAGGGCCGAGCCACCGGGAATCCCTGAGGGGGACACGGGGGATCCAAGGGTGAGACACGGGGGTGTCCCTGAGGGCCGAGCCACCGGGAATCCCTGAGGGGGACACGGGGGATCCAAGGGTGAGACACGGGGGTGTCCCTGAGGGCCGAGCCACCGGGAATCCCTGAGGGGGACACGGGGGATCCAAGGGTGAGACACGGGGGTGTCCCTGAGGGCCGAGCCACCGGGAATCCCTGAGGGGGACACGGGNGGATGGGGGGCTGTGTGAAGAGGGCGGGGGGGATGTGAGGGGATGCGAGGTGTGAGGGGAGGAGGGCCATGGTGGGCGCGGGCCCTCGGGGGTCTGCTCCCTGAAGGCCCCGGGCGGTTCATCATCCCCCAGCCCGCCCTTGGGGGTCTTTCCCCAAGGAACCCACTGCTTTGTGCCATGGAGCCGGGTTGCGTCTCATTCCGTGCCGTGTAAATCACCATCCTAAATAAAGATGAGCTGTACTTCCGTGAGCGCTTTGAACGGCTTGTGCTTCCCTGTATTTGTGTTTTCAGACCCTTTTGTGCATAAACCCGCCCCTTTTCGAGGTACACCAGACGCTGCTGAGCCCCGCCCAGCACCATGTGGCGCTTATTGGTACCAAGGGGCTCATGGTGCTGGAGCTGCCCAAACGCTGGGGCAAGAATTCCGAGTTTGAAGGTGGGAAATCCACGGTGAACTGTAGGTGGGTGAGACCTCAGGTGGTTAATGACACCCTCATCCTGCCACTCCTCCTCCACAGCCTCCCTTTCTTGGGGTTAGACAGATACAGAAGGCACAGGTGGAAGGTACAGGTTGTATTGGGGTTGTGGGGCAGTCACAAATGAAGTTATTTTGGCTCAAGTACTTGCTGATTATCAGGTGACCCTCAAACTTGTTGCAATTGCTGAGGAGCAGGATGTTCCTCTAGCATTCTCTGGCCTTTCACAGAGTCATGGAATGGCAAAAAATGGAAGTTTGGGTTGGAAGAGACCTTAAAGGCCGGCAAGTTCCATCTCCTGCCATGGACAGGGACACCTTTCACTAGACCCGGTTGCTCCAAGCCCTGTCCAGCCTGGTCTTGGACACTTCCAGAGATACGGCAGCTTCTCTGGGGTCTTTCAGCTCTGGCAGCTAAAAGCCAATGTCCGGGGGAAAATACCAAAGGGTTCAAGTTACAGCTGCCTCTCCAACTTTCAGAATAGTACAGATAAAGACTTTTAAACCTTTTCATTGTGTCTCTAGCTCCTCTTGCCCCCACTTCCCTTTAGAAGTAGTTTGTGTGTTTCTGGTCACGGTGCAAGTTTCTGCTCTGTGTTCCAGCACCATTCCTATTGCGGAACGGTTCTTCACCAGCTCGACATCCCTGACTTTAAAGCATGCAGCCTGGTACCCCTGCGACACCTTGGAGCCCCACATTGTGCTCTTGACATCAGATAACACCATAAGGTAAAACCCATTTGTGGCTGATTATCTGAAGTGGATTTTTTTTGTCATGTCCAGTCTTGATTTGTCACTAGACATTTGCATCCTGCCATTCTTACCAGAGTTAGCAATAACAAAATAGGATGGGAGGAATTTCAGACTGAGAGCAGCTGATGTTCCTGCATCAGCAGGGAATGTGCAGCACTGCCAGCAGAATGAACGTGGCTGCTGTTTCTTTCCTCCAGGTTTTACAGTCTGAAGGTGCCTCAGACACCCATCAAAGTGATTGCGCTTTCGGACACCGAGGAGGAGACTTTCACAATCAAAAAAGGGTTGGTGTGGCTTCTTGTATTTTGAAATGCTCTTGCAGAATAAGCTCAGTATTCTCAGTTGTGTTTTTAATGAATAAGTGATAAATCTGCCTGAAAATCTGATATGAATTCTTCAGTGCTAGCACTTCTTCATAGCTCAGTACCTGCACTTTTCTTTTCCTTTTCTCTCTCCTTCTCTTTCTTTCTCTCCCTTTCTCTCTCTCCTTTTTCTCTTTTCCTTTTGCTTTCTCCTCTCCTTTCCCTCTCTTCTCCCCCATCCTTCTAAGACAAAGTGGTGACAAACTGTACAGTCAAGTGTTTGTCAGAGCAGCAGTTTGAAAACACATGTTGACTTTAAGATGGGGTTAAGAAGGGGTTTCTGAGTGAGGAATGTAGAAAATAGATCATCTTTTTATTTCCTTCTTGGCCTGGTTGGAAGGGAAAATCTTGCACCACAGAGTGATGTGCCTCACAGGAAGGACCCGAACACCTCTTGTATCCTCTGGAGCTGTGGGGGCACTGCAGACCCGATGTGCCATGAGAAGGATGTCACTTAGACCCTTTTGTTGCTGGCGGTGGCACGTGGCAGGGCACTGCTGGCTGGGGTTTTGGCAGGAATCTGGCAGCACATCCCTCAGGACCGTGTTAAACGTTGTGCTCTCAGTCCTTGCTGAGCCCAGCTCGTTCTGCCCTGTCCCAGGAGAGCCTACACAGCGTCCCTGGGGGAGACGGCCGTGGCCTTCGACTTCGGGCCGCAGGTGCCGGTGCCGAAGCACGTCCTGGGCCAGCGCGGCAGCGATGAGGTGCTGGGCTACCCCCTGTACATCCTGTATGAGAACGGAGAGACCTTCCTCACCTACGTCAGCCTGCTCCAGAGGTAGAGTCTCACCCTCGGGGCTCACGGGGTGCTGGGGTGTTTGTACAGCGCTAGGGTGAGAGAGTCCTAGCTTGGCTGCGACTCTGTGAGGGATGCTGGGCTGAGTTATGTCGTATTGCAGTCTGTTCTGTCTCTGTGGCAGTGCTAATAGCCTGGAATCCAAAAACTGTGTGTCGTCCTTTCTCATCCAAACATTATGGGTGCAGTTTCCACTGCTGAGAATCCACTGTGCATTATTTACCATGAGAAATCTGATATGAAGACAGGGCTGTAAAAAGATCAGTGGGTGTAAGGCTGTTAAGTGTATTTTGTAGCCTTCAGTTCACAGCACAGACATCCTTAGCTTTGGATGAGGCTCACTGGGCCAGGGGCATCTTAGGAGAAGAAATATCTGAAGAGCATAGAGGGTTCACAGGCATGTTCTGCAATGAAAAGTAAGGACAATTAATCAAGAATATAAACATGATACAAGATGGAATTACTTTAGAAATCTGAGAAGATGGCACAAGACTTACAAGTTAGATCTTGTGTAGCTGTAAAGTTCTGTCCAGAGAAATGCCACCATACAAAATGCTGCTTGTGAAGTGCAAGAAACCAGTTGAGTAATAACTACATAGAGCTTTCCTTGAGTACTTTGTGTTCGTGTATGAAAATGTTTCCTCATGAATTTTTGCAGCGTAGCTTTGGTTGCTTTCAAAGCATCAAATATAATAAAATGAGCTTCAATTCCCGCTGAGATCTCCAGCAAGGAGCTGCAGGTCAGACTCGTAACCTGCAGAAGTCTAAGGGGACTCAGAACTCCGAGCCATTGGGTTGTTTGACAGGGAGTCCCCTGGCAGAGCTGGTGCTGAGAACAGACCCATCTTCCTTGCAGCATGGGCAGCCTCGGGAAGCTGCTGGGCCCCCTGCCCATGCACCCGGCTGCCGAGGACAACTACGGCTACGACGCCTGCGCCGTGCTGTGCCTGCCCTGTGTTCCAAACATCCTGGTCATTGCCACCGAGTCGGGGATGCTCTATCACTGCGTGGTGCTGGATGGAGAAGAGGACGATGAGCAGGTACCTCGTCTTGGTTTGGTTTTTTTCTGTAGCATTTTTATTTCTTTAATCCAAGTTCCTGGCTGCAAGGTGGCAGGATGCCTCGAAGTGTGTGCCAAGTGCCAAAGCTGCATTCTTTTGGAATGAGGTAGTGAGTCTTCCTCCTGTTTCAGCCAGTTCCTGTGGCTCTCTGACACTTTTATTTTAAATCTCAGTCCTGTGTACCCTGACAGTAGATCAGTTTTTGATCAAACTTACTATGATCTAATTTAAGGAGGATTTTCTGAGAAACCCTGGGTTTGAGTTAATTTTTTTAAAGTAAACTTGAACTACATTCCTTGACAATTAAAACTCTTGCCATGTAACTTTTTCTTGATGCTGTTTATGTTGGCATTCCTATTTAAATGATGTCTCACAGAAGAATTCAATGCTCTTTACAGTCAGAAAAGTCCTGGGACCCAAGATCCGATCTTATTCCTTCCCTGTATGTGTTTGAATGTGTTGAGCTGGAACTTGCACTGAAACTGGCAACAGGAGACGAAGAAGATCCTTTGGAGTCTGACTTCTCTTGCCCAATCAAGCTGCACCGAGGTAGGGTTTTTGTTCAGCTTGTGGCTTTTTATTCCATGCATTTAGGATCCAGCTATTTGCATGTTCTCATCAGTGTCAGACAAACAGGGGGATTAGAGTAAGGATTTGCCTGATGCCCTCAATAAAGCTGTGGAAGGAGCAAGCCTGAGAGGGGCTCCAGTGTTGGCTCTAGGGCAGATTACACATGGTCACACAGTACTAAATCCTGTCAGCTGAGGGTTACAAAGGAGAAGTTGCTGCATCTGTGCTGACCTGTGAGTGTGAGAAAGTGCTGTGGGGAGGGTGATCCTGAGGGAAGAACCTGCTTATCCCAGGGAATTGTGGGCAGGATGAAATGTTTGGGTGTTTGGGAACAAGCAGCTTGTCAGAATGCTGGTAGGCTAGTTTTAATAATCTGCCATTGAAAACCAATCTGATTGATACAGATGTGGAGTGATAGGAAGGGTTCAAAACAACTCATCAGTATTTTAGACTCTAACACATGCAGCTGTTTCTGGTACTTGCACTGAGATGTTAAAGTTGACTGGACACTAAGTTGATACACAGGATGAGCAGTGCAGGTGTGAAGGATGAGTTTTTCTCAGTTCAGTGCCAACTCTTATATTTTCTGCTTCAATTCCAGATCCCAAATGTCCCTCTAGATACCACTGCACACACGAAGCTGGTGTCCACAGTGTGGGCTTGACATGGATCAATAAACTGCACAAATTCCTTGGTTCGGGTGAGTGAGGGAAGTGAGGAGCAGCTGAACATCTGCCAGTAGCAGGCTGGTGGATGCAGGTAGTACTGAATCCCTCACCCTGCAAAGTGGATCTGATGCATCTTGACATGTCTCTTTGTAGATGAGGAAGACAAAGACAGTTTACAAGAGCTGGGAGCAGAACAGAAGTGCTTTGTTGAACATATTCTTTGTACAAAACCACTGCCATGCAGGTAAAAAACCAAACCCTTTCTCAACTGCTTTCCAGTCAGGGAGTTGCCATGGAAAATATTTATGATTTATCATTTTTTGATGCATTCTTGCCATTAAAGTAATAAAGTAAGCTCAAAAGAATTCAAATAATACAACTAAGCAATTTGCGTGTCAGGATTCTTCATGCACAGGTACGGCAGTACCTTAAATTCTAGTGTTACTGTCTGAAAATCATCTGTCAGACCAGCAGGAATTTTCACTTCTATTTACCTGACCTTGGAACATTTCCAGAAGAGTGAACGTGCACGACTTCAGGAATAGAGAACTTTTCCTGACTGGGTACTTTTTGTGTTCTTCCCTTCAGGCAGCCTGCTCCAATTAGAGGATTTTGGATCGTTTCTGACGTCCTGGGGCCCACAATGATTTGCATCACCAACACTTACGAGTGCATTACAAGGCCTCTCTTGTACGTGATTCTCAGCTGAAGTCCATGGCTGCAGGGAAAGGACCCAAAAAGGATATTCCTGTTTTTCAATCACTCTTTGATTGTTTCACCCCAGGCTGCTGCACCTCTTAGGACACACAACGAAGTTTTGCTTTCTGAACTCTCCCTGGCTGAGCACTAAAGTGTTATTATAGTAGTTACCTACTGCTGCTAAGGTGTTTGTAGGGGATATAATTAATCAGATCACTTTTAGCGAGTATTAGGACAAAAAAATGTTCTTGATGGTATTGTTGAGGTTTTACAGTGGTGTGTATATTCTTAATGGGCTACTGAGGTTATGTGTGCATGAAAGGGGAAAAAAGTAGGATTTTAGTTTGTGCTTCCAGTTACTTTCTTTGGAGGTGGCGGCAAAGATACAGGGTGTAAATTTGCATCTGCACAATGAAATGAACACCTTGAGGGGAGGACACTATTTTCAGGTTATCTTTTGCAGGACACTGTTTAACGTAGGACAGGTATCATCAGCAGAGCCAGTGTTAACATCAGGTTGTTCTGCAGACTTTTTATTTATTTCACTGTTTCCACACAGGTGGGCAGTGACTGGGCAGGGTGCTTTGTGAAGCAGGTTGTGCTGCTTTTCCAGTGCCTGCTTGCCTTGTTCTGGAACTTTCTTTTCCTTAAGCCAAAGGATATTTATGATTCTTGCTAGTTTGAGGTGTGGGGATGTGATCTGTACCAACCCTGCTTGGGCTGGATTTACCACATAACTCAAACAGCTCCTTTTAGAACCCCCTGCAGTAACACAGGAATTCCCCAGTGGATGAGTTCCTCGCTTCCAGTACCAGTTAAGCTCTGACCTGGTTTCAGTTTGCCTGCTCTGACTGTGTTCTCCCCTCTGCTCTGGTGTGGCAGAAGCACTGTCCATCCTGCCTCCCCTCCCCTGCTGTGCACCAGGGAGGACAAGGACCTGGCCGTGTCCCCGCTGCGCATCGTGGCCGAGTCGGAGCATTCCTTTGAGAAGCACATCCAGGGCATCCTGCAGCGCAGCTCTGCCAACCCCCTGCATCTCAAGTAAGCAAATGTGTCTCCCTGGGGCACCTGAAGGGGGAACAGTGGGTGCTGACCAGCTTCTGTTTGAACAGCACATTGCCTTGGGCATGGCAGTGCTGGGGCACAGCTCCTGCCACTGATGGGTGCCTCTGTCCGTGTGGGAATGGCATCCAGTCCAGTGATGGTGTGGGCTGGGAGGGGATCACCTGGCTCCAGCCTCCTGCTCAAAGCAGGGCTGCCTTCAGCTGATGAGGTGCTCATTGCTTGGCCCATTGGGTTCAGAGTATCTTAAGCTACCTTGGGATTTCCTCATATGACAAAAATGATTTCTAGCAAAGGGATTTCATTGTAATCCCTCACTTTTGTAACAGACCCCCCCCGAGCCCTTACCATAAACACTGGAAGTGGTTTAGCCTTTCAAAGGAACATGTCAGTAAGGTTGCAAAAATCTCTCTCTTAAGATCTGCAGATAAAGATGCTGCTCCTCCCCCTGAAGAATGCCTTCAGCTCCTCAGCAGAGCCACCCAGGTGTTCAGAGAGGAATATATACTGAAACAGGACCTGGCAAAAGAGGAAATTCAGCAAAGGTAATGCAAAACTCTCATGAAAACGTGCTGGCCAATGTCTCTGACACAGCAGCACTAAGCACTGAGCACTCACCCTCCTCTGTGGGGCTAATCCTGGTGAATGAGTAAATGTACTAAATGTAAAACTAATAATGAATACCAGAACTTAAACCTGAGTTATCAGGCAAAGCAGGGGTGAGTGTAATACTTGATCTCTGTAGTGACTCATAGGGAAAGGAAAAAAAAAAGGTAAACACAAACACACACATAAAATACTTCTCTCTTGGTGTTGTCTGCCTGCCTGGGCCTGAGGGTGGCAGGAAATCTGACCTCAGCACTAATCCTGACAGAGGAAAATTGCCTTAAGTCTCTGCTGCTTCAAATCGTTATTTACACTATACAGTTAGGACAAAATGGGAGTTTTTTCTCACCACTGCCCCCTTGTCAGTGTCTTTAGTTCTTCCCACTCCCAGCATTTTCTGTGTGGTGTAAATCCTGATTCACCTGGTTGCAAGTGGTTTGATTTTTTTTTTGTATGTGCTTACTTCAGAGTGAAGTTGCTGTGGGGACAGAAAAAAAAACAACTGGAAGATCTGAATTACTGTCGAGAGGAGAGGTGAGTAGAACCTATGTCCTTTATCAAACCTCAGGAATGATGGTGGTGGCTGGGACAAGGCCCTGTGTGAACCAGGTGACAAGTGAAGTCATTCCCAGCCATAATGAAGCCTGGAGGTTCACTCCCTCCTCCAGCTGGCCTCTCCAGCTTCCCTGGCCTGTCCTGTGTGTAACTCTGAAGTAGGGAACCGTTTCTCCCTTGCCTTAAGGAAAAGTCTGCGGGAAATGGCCGAGCGCCTGGCTGACAAGTATGAGGAAGCCAAAGAGAAGCAGGAAGACATCATGAACAGGTGAGTGCACACGGGGCTGTTTCACCTCACACCACTTGGTGTTAAACGAAGTTTGCAGGTGTGGTAGAACAGTGGGCAGAAGCAGAAGTGTGGGCAGAAGCTCCTGCACTGGTTTGTTCCAAGACTGGGCTTCTGAAAATTCCCTGTGCTGGGGCTCAGTGTGATTTGTGTGCAGGCCCAGCCTGAGTCACCCCGTGCTCAGAAATACCTGAGACCAGCTGGGAGGGGAGAGTGAAGCCCCTGAGACTTGAGAAGTGTGGCCAAAGCACCACGCTGCAGGTGTTTGAACTGAGCTGGGTACCAGGAAGTTAACTCGGAGATATTTCTTGCTTTCAAGGATGAAGAAAGTCCTTCGGAGTTTCCACTCTCAGCTTCCTGTTCTATCTGACACTGAAAAGGATATGAAGAAGGAGCTGCAGACAATCCATGAGCAGCTGCAGCACCTGAGCAATGCTATCAGACAGGTGAGAGGAGGAGTGATGGGGCTGGGAGGTTACTGACAGCTCCTCACTCGGTGCTGACAGACGAGTCCTGCCACCAAAGTGCTGCTGTACTTCTGTTAATGCACAGCAATGTACTAAAGGGGCTTTGGGCCCTTGCTGGCAATACAAACACTGTAAGCCCTCAGAGAGCTTCCCTGTCCTCAGCCTGGCAGGAACATTTCTTCTCTTTGTGGGAAGTGCAAAAGCAGGCAGATTTGAACCCAAAAAGAACCAATTAATTGTGGTACAACACAGAAGTCTGTAGTTAACAAGTTTTCACTGTGGCAGGCAGGACCGGCACTGACTGGGGCCTTCTTTTTTCTCCTCAACTCCCAGGTGAAAATGAAAAAGGAATACCAACAGAAACAGATGGAGAAGGGGCGAAGCCCCCGCAAACCCAGCATCAGCCTCAGTGCCTACCAGAGCAAGTGCATCCAAGCTGTCCTGAGAGAGGAGTAAGTGCAGCCTGAGCTGCTCCTGCAGAACTGGGGCCCTGGCACTCACAGTCAGGTGTCTCAGGTGTGGTTTAAGCTGTGCTGCAGGAGGGGCTGAGGCAGCACCTGGGGCTGGGGACAGGGGTTGAAGCACAGGACGTGCAGTTCTAGACAGCAGCACTTAAAGCAGATGTACTGAATTGTGTTTTGCTCTCAGGGCACTCTGCATCCAGCCTGGGATTACAGGCACTGCTCCCATTCCCTACTTCTGCCATCTGTAGTGTTTCCCTTCCTGCAGCCTTTTGACTTGGGTTGTTTTTTCTTGAAGGGGAGAACACATCCGGGAGATGGTGAAACAGATCAACGACATCAGGAGCCACGTGAACTTCTGACGTGTCCCTGGGGAGGACCCTGCAGCAAGGGGCTGGATGAGCTTTGCCTGTCCCTGGTATTCCCCCTTGTATATTTACCGTTTGTATGTTGAACAATACACCTTTTGCTTATTTTGTAAAGAATTGTGAAATAAAATACTTTTGATAAGACTCCTCACGTGCTGTGGTTTTTGCTTTTCTGATGTGAAGGGGATGTGCTGCAGGTGTTTTATATTCAGGGTGTTAGAGGGCAATGCTGGCAGCTGCCTCAGGAGTGGGGGCTTGCTGCTCCCGGGGGTGATCCTGGGATTGTCTCCCACCCTTGTTCCATGCGGGGTCCCTGGGGGGAGGGCTGTGGCAGGAGGCAGAGGAGAAAGACCAGAGCAGTGCACACACACACTTCAGCAGCTTTTTTTAATTTGGAACACTTTCTCCATAAAGGACACACCTTCAGTACAGTTAACAAATGGTTACACTGGAATCCTGGAGACAGCAGAATTCTACACCCACGATTGCACAGGACACCAATGGCTTGGCTCACTGGAATGCAGTACTGACTTCCAAACACTGTTTGCCTTTTGCAAAAGATGGCTCTGGAGTCCCTCTTGACATGACAAGGCCAATTCAGTCTCTGCTGTAGACAGACTCTAGTGGACAATAAAGAATCGTTGTCCCTCCCCCCTCCCCTTAGAAAAGGCGCCGTGGTGAAGCTCGGGGGGACAGGAGTTACTGCACTGCTAAAACGTGGCACAGCAGGGGGAACGGGGCGCTGCTGGGGAGGGACCGGGTACAGACATGCTGCAGGAACACTTTGTACAGGGTAGGACTATACAGGTACAGGAATGCAGACAGAACTCGAGCTGGGCCCTGTTACAGCCTCCACCGACAGCTCACCCCCTGTCACAGCTGAGCAGGTGACACCACCTGAGCCAGGAGAGCCCAGCCCGGCCCCAGCCATGCTCCACAACACCCAGAACTGGAAGGAAGAGCATTTGTTTCTCATGTTCGTGAGCAGTAACACCATCATCCATCATCCAGTGAGTACCTACACCAAGAGCTTTTCCTACACTTCATTTACAGTCTTTGTAATTTGCTCTGAGAATTTGGCACACACTGTCTTGTTTTGCTTTTAAAGGCCCCTTTAATTCTGAGCTCAGCAGAAGCTCAGTTGCTGCTGCTGAAGCTTTGCTGACCTTCCCCATGAGGGACAGCAGTTCGCAGGGAGCACATCCCCCCCCACTTCTGTGAACAGCCAGGGTTCCAATTTCAAATTGAGTTGTTTAAAAGTCTGACATTAGAGCAGTTGGTGAAAAAGGTGACTCGTGTTCCAACACTAAAATGGTCACAGCTGGTACTGAGACAGGAGCACAGGTGTTGGGGTGCGTGGTGGAAC
This sequence comes from Pachycephala philippinensis, assembly GCA_013397055.1. Classification (NCBI taxonomy): domain Eukaryota; kingdom Metazoa; phylum Chordata; class Aves; order Passeriformes; genus Pachycephala; species Pachycephala philippinensis. The sequence goes on from VWZT01000370.1 coordinate 602,301, forward strand.
AGGGTGGTGAAAAGGAAAACAACCATGCAAGAACTGCCTGCCCGTCCTCTCCAAACCAAAGGAGTTCCCTCAGGGACTGGTGCAGTGCCTGGCTCACAAACAAGGAAAAGCCCACAGTGCACAGCCCCAGGCCACAGATCTGCATTTGGGAACAACTCCACAGGCTCTGGGGCTGTGAAGAAGCCCAAACCCTGCTCGCCTCCCTCCTGCCAGGCTGCAGCCACGACCTCACGCTGGCACCACCACACCCGGGGAAAGCTGTGCCAATGAGCCACAAAAACACACCCAGGAAAAGCCACCCAGCCCTGGAGTACCTGCACCCCTCTGACCCAGCCACAGCCAGGGGTGCTCAGAGCAGACAGGGCTGCTGAGAACAGGCCACGCACAGGGAGCAGGACGGGGTGCTGGAAGGCCAGGAACAGCCCCTTCCCCTGCTCTCTCGCACTGGGACCAGCCAGAAACACAACCAAAAAATATTGTACTGTGAAAGACTTCAAGGTGCAGTTCCTCAAGTGCTCAGCTTGCTGAAGAGGGCACAGGATGTGGTGTAGCTCTGCCATACAAGAGGCTCCCTTACACCTCCTGCACAGGTGAAGCAGGCACCAGTTAGTCACTAACTCTGTAACCAGTTACACATTTGTTTTTGGGAAGGGAGGGTGGGAAGAGAGAAAAAAGCTTTCCTTTCTGTTCTGCAGCTCCTACTAAAGGCCTGTAGTTTTGTCTCCAAAGTTTACCCAACCATTGGAAAACTGAATGAAAAACATCTGGTCCTGGATTTATGCATCAGGACTCGGCTGCTGTCACCCACAGCTCAGCAAATAGTGAGAAAGGTTAAAAAATCCCTAATCTGGTAATAGCCAAATACTAAAGACCCAAGCCACACTTCAATGTCACCTTTATGTGAAGTGTCATCTTTAGACATGACAGCTCTGCCATCTGTTAGTCTAGTCATTACTAAGGTGGGAAAAATTACTTCTGGGTGTCAGGATTATGAAGGGAGTTAATTGCTAGGGTGAATAAAATGCTTTAATTCTTGTAATGAGTGGCAAGGAATTGAGCTTGTATGATGCTTTTTTGGCTGTTTTTAAGGCATTCCTCTTCAAAACCACTGGTTCTGACTTTATGTCAGTAGCAGGATATACACTGCTAAAAATAGGATCTAAGCACTTTAAAATGACTATAGTCATGTGCATTGCAGTTTGGAGCATTTTCTGTCACTTTTGAAGGTGATGAAGAAAAGCAGATCTCTGGCCAAGTATGTGAAGGAAAAACAGCAAGGAATGGAGGAAAAACTAAGAAGTTTTGGACAGTGGGATCTGCTCCTTCAGCCTCCCTTTAACTGAGTTGCAAGTTCAAGAATTGGGTTTGTAGGGGGCAGCACAGGAGCCACCTCTGAGCAGTGCCAGGACATCAAGGAGCTGCACTGTCCTCTGCAAGCTGCAGCAGCACAATCCTGCAGCTCCTGCACGTCTGGGCCCCAGCTGGGAGTGACTGGGAGGCACTGGGAGGCACTGGGAGGGACTGGGAGGGGTTCCCTGTTTGCTGACACCAGGCTGACCCAGCACAGGGGTCAGGCCCAGGCTCCACTCTGCCCTCGACACCTTCCCCTGAGAGCTCCTGCCTTCACACCTGGGCTCACCCCAGAGCACAGCACACCTGCACCAGCTCAGGCCAATGCTCAGACATGCACACGACTTTTACCTTGTTTGGGTTTTTTGTTGGTTTGCTTGTTTTTTGGGTTTTTTTTTCCCACAGAGAAGGGATTCCAGGCACTGCTCAGCTTTAGAGATGAGAAACAACCGGTTGTAGCTCCATATTCTAAATTACATTTGTGAAAAGAGATTACAAAACAGTGCATTTCTTGTGCTTTTCTTTCAGTATCTGAATTCAACAGAAAAATGGCAAGGAGCTAAATTCTCAGTACAGTTTTCTCTTTTTTTTTTGGATTAGCATTTCTCTGTTCAGGAGATACACAGCTCACTCATATCCACATTTCAGCAGCATTCAGATTCTTCACAGAGCCAATGGTTTTCAAAAAAAAAAAGTACTGAGTTATGAAATAAGATCAATATCCAGTGTCCTGCTAATAAAGTCATATTTTAATATAAAATATTCATACAGCATACTCTACACCTCATTCTCTCTGCTAGCTGAATACTGTTACTGACTATTCAAACAGAAAAACTTCAACCACTTTGCTCTTCAACGTTTTGGAGGGACAATACAGTTTCCAGCAGCTACTTTGATCACAGTAGTGGGGGAAAGGACAGAGGGAAAGACAGGGGTATATGTTCCAAAACTCTATATTAGGTTACGAAGTCGGCTGAAAGAGGGAAGTTTTTCAGAATGTAAGGACTGATCCCACTCAGTGGAACACGAAACACTGCACTCATTAGTGTTTCCATTAGAAAGTTCTCCTTCCTACACTACAAGTCACCCTTGTGCTCTCTTCCTGCCCAGTACGAAACCTTTTTCCCCTCTAGAAACAAAACTTAAGTCATTGCTCCCCTCTGTTGTCTTCTGCTCTCTCGGTTAGAGTTAAATAATAATTAATGTTGCTATAAAGATGAGTTAAAAACCCCAGACGCAGCCTCGGAGCCCATCAGGGTGTCATGTTTCAGGGAGCTGATTAATGTCCGTCAGTTTTGTGTCGTTCAGGATTGCACGGATTCTCTCCAGGGAATCTGCCTGCCGGATCCGCTCCAGCTGCACCTGCAGGGAACCAACAGAGGCGCCGCAGTCAGCACAGGCTGCAGCAGCTCACACCACGCCCAAAGGGAGCCCCCGAGGCAGCAGGGGCTGAAGGAATGCAAGGGGTGAAGGAGCACAAGCTTAATCTGGGCCCGAGAACGGGAGGAAGAAGACAAGAGGCAGCTGTGATTCCACACTAAAGCCCCACTTCGTGGGGGCTCCAGGCACCACCATCACCCTGAGCTCTGTGCCCTGCAGTCACTGACACTGTGCTGGCAAACTGGAGATGGGCACAGTAAACCTTCCCAGGAACAAGGTAAAGGAGCAGCCCAACGTGTGCCTTGGAGCCTCTTAAGATCACATCCAAAATGCTCTTGGAGCAAACATCCCATTCCCCAGCTCACTCCTTGCTTTGCTGATGATCCAGTTTAAGCTATTTCTTAAATGCTGAGAAAGGGCCCAGCAGAACTGGGGTGAAAACAATGCAAAAAGAGCACAATTGATTTCTTTACCACACTCAAACTTTCACATTCTTTGCAATAGGATCTGGGCTTCCAGTTATAAATTCCCAACTAGCATTTAATTGGTTTTTAGCTTTCGCTCTGAATTGCTGGTAACTAATTTGGCCCTCACACAAGGGGTACCTGCCCAGGCTCCCACTAACAAGGCCAGGGAAGGGAAATAACCCTGCCCAGAAACCACAATCCTCCTCTGATGGTCATCTCACACAGTGCACATGGCACAAACCATTGCCTACCCTGGAGCACAAACTGATGTGCAATAACTGCTTAGGGCAGAAAGAAAACACAAAACACAGAGCTATAATTCTTACTGAGCTCATGCTGAAGGTTTACTAAACTTCCTGCAAGCTGTGGAAGAGTCCACCACACATCTTCAAAGTGGTGGCCCTGTTTGCTCTAAGAGCTGCATAAACCAGTGCCTGCAGGACTTAAAAAACAAAAAGAGAGGATGATGACAAACAAGAAGCAACTTGCCCAGGCAGGACAACTCAATAGTCTCCTTTGTCCTACCAACTCCTCCAGACACGGACAGAGCCAGAGAGGACAGATCTCTATTATCCATCCAGTTAACTGTCTCTAGTAAACAAATCTCCCACATTCTGGGGTTAATTTTCCAAGTAAACCTGAATGCCTGACTCAGAAAATGTGTAGTTGAGTTCTGCTGGATGTCACTGAGTGGCCTGGCCAAGGACTCCAAGGAGATGGGGCTGAAATTCAGCACCTCCTCTGTGAGCAAAGCTGGAACATAAAGGGGCTGCAAACTCTGGGAACACAGACCCTGAAGGTGAGCCCAGCCCAGCCTGGCTTCCCAAGCACACACAGTCCCTCTGCTCACACAGACTGCAGGCTCCTCTGTGCTCTCCACAGCAGGAAAGAACAGCCTGACAAACCAGAATCAGCCTCAGGGACACCCCTGACAAAACTCCTCCCTTCAGCCTCCTCTTGGCATCTCACAGCAACCACAGGTTCCACTTCGTGGAGGAAATACAAGGATAACAATGGTGACAACAGCAAGGATGAGACTTTTAGGATGTATAAACAGAAAGCAGTAACTGTAACACGAAGAACCCTTTCATATATTCACATCAAACAGTACCAGTGCCTTACTTTGTCCTCAAATATTTGCACCTGAATGATTTGCTATGAAAATATCACATTGGAAACATCAGGAGATGGACAAGGAAAAACACAGGTCTGGAAGAGCCACCATTTATGGCTGTATACAGTTCCTTTTAGTACAATAACTGAAAACTGGCTGGAACCAAGTAATCAGAATAGAATCCCGATAGCTTTAAAAATAATATCATATTAGGAATACCTGATCACTTTATTACACTAACAAATTCTAAAATAGATCATAAATACCAACATAAAACTTACAGCTGCTATTTCTTATTTTACACAGCTCTGGAGAGATAATGAAACTAAAGTAGTCCCTTACACATTGATTGGACTCTCTTACCTGAAGTGTCTGAGAAAGCTTTACAAAGTCTCTCTGCACTTGCTCACTGACATCTAATTCAGTCTGCAACCGCTGAGCTTTGTTCTTCTCTTCAAACACCAGCTGCTCGAGGTTGGCCTGAGGAGGAAAAGATGCTTTATGCTTGAACTGAATAAAAATCAGCAGCTTGTATAAACTGATCAAAGTGTGATACCAGAGCAAAGCAGCACAGTATTCACAGGGTCTTGGCAACAAACCACACCAGTCCTTCTGCACCTCAGCTTTCCAAAGTGCAAAACCAGGGGCTAATACCCATTAACAGGTGCCAATAGACTGGTTAAAGCATGAAAAAGCCCAAAGTCTTTTAACAGCACCATGACCAGGGATCTCAAAATACAAAGGCAGAATTCTAAATTCATGGTAAGGGCAGTAATTTACTGCTGGAGGTGTAACTGTCTTGCTGTCCTCAGTTTTAGTCAGAAAAGTGTTTGGGAAAGGGCATAAAACACCAAAACCACAACAAGAGAGGGCAGAGAGTGAGTGCTCAGACCACAAGTAATTCACTTGAGTGCTCAAGCAGAGCCCCTTCCTACAGCAACCACAAAAAACCATTGCTTCAAAAGCACCAAAGCATTCAGCCCAAGGTTTGGTTCTCAGGACACTCTCCACAGGCAGGAATTTAAGGCTCAGTTACTGAGCCTTAACTCGGGAGGGCAATCCAAGGGATCTTCAAGTCAGCAGCAATTCAGAGCCACCACTTTACAAATCCCAGTGAAAATAGGGGTGAGGATTTAAACCACATCCAGAGGACATTATTTCCCTGCCAGTTTCTTATCAACATTCAAAAGCTTCTTTTTTTCATTCTTAGGTAGTGCCACATTCTCTGACACAGCTGCTCATCACAAAAGATGCAGATACACTTCACATCCAGACATCATAGCTACCTTTGCTGCAGTCTCCTTCTTCAGCTGTTCTTCTAGAGTGTTCTTTGCCTCCTGCAGACTCTCCAGCTGCTGCAGGTTTTCCTGTGAAGAACTTTCCAACTGTATAGTAATAATAATAATAATAATACAAAAAAATATTAACTACACTTCCTAACATTTCCATCTCCCACAGTCCCTCCATAAGGAAGTCTAAGTATCTTTCTGGGACTCAGAAACACACCTAAATAATCTCTTTTAGCGGCAGAGAAAACACCTGAATAACATCTCTTTCTCTCCATTTATTTCTTTTTGGAGCTGGAGAGAAATGTCCAAACCTGACATTTAGGTCAGTGTTAGGTACCCTATAATAGTTAGGAATTAGTTAATCCACTCTTTAGGTTACAGATTAATAAAACAGACCAAACACCTTTTAAGGAACAGAACTATGAATGTGTCCTGCTCCTACACCGGCATCAACACAGGAAAGAAAAAAAACCCACCTTTACTATAAAAACCCCACGTCACCAAAACCAAAAATCCCACAGTGAAAGGGCTTCTTACTTGTTCCTTTTCCACTTTTATTCTTTCCAGTTCAGCTTTTAAACTGGAAATGGAAGCTGAAAAACAAGAATATTAAAGCTTAAATGCAAGAAACACGGGAAATTGTTCATACCCTGTTTACTTCTGTTAATACTTAAAGGAGAATTAAGCTCGTGTTACATCAAAGGTACCTCAAAAGCACACAAATAATTGTACTTTTGTTTTCAGCTGCACAGTTCTGGTGTCTCTGCTATCAAAAGTGGACAGTACTTAAAATTCAGATAAGTCTACTACATAATCAAGTCTTCGTGCATCTTATTAATTTCAAATATTCCTATTTTGAGACTCTTTTGCCCCTGCTCACCTATTTCCTCTTTGCAATTCTCTATTTCCAGCTGTAGAGTTTCTTCTATATTTTCTTTCAAATATTGTTCAGCTTGGATCTGTTCTTTCAAGAACAGGATCTCTGCCTTCAGCTTCTCCTCGAGGTGATCTGCTGCTGTCCTCACACTGATGATGTCTTCCCGGTACTTCAGGATCAGCTCCCGGAGCTCCTGCACCAAGGATCAGCAGATGATGCCTCATGTTTTA
>VWZT01000370.1:609230-648476 GCA_013397055.1 Pachycephala philippinensis
TCTGTTTCTAGGTTGGCCTCTTTAGGCATCACAGAGATGAGCATTTTGCTGTCCCAAACCCCCAGCACTGGGGGATCTGCACCAGGACAAAGCTGTGCTGCCCCAAGCTCTGTCCCAGCACCCAGCCCCTGCTTCCAGCCAGGTGTGACAGTCACAGCTGGCTTGGCCACAGGAAATGGAAGCATGGCAGGATTCACATCCCCACAGGTTTGCGATGCTCCCCTGTCCTTCAGCCCCACCACATCTTTTAGGCTTAAAGGAAGGGAGTGGCCATGAAAGGGATGATAAGGCTTATCATTGTTCAAGGCTTTGGATTATTGCTGGTCTTAACTGGACAGAAGTGACTGACTTCACTTGAATTATTGAATCAATACAGTGGGGCCCTGGTGACTGAACACTTGTGTGCCCAGCTGGAAAATACAGCTTGAACTGGCTGAACTGGGCCAAACCCACACTTCCCTGACCACAGAGCAGCTGCCAAGCCACAGTTATGGTTTTACAATCCATCCACACCCTGAAGCAGGCATGGCACAGGGGGATCACACTCTTTCACAGACTTACAGGGTTAAAATCCCAATTACTGTTCTTTGTGCTATTTGAGACAGCTTTTTGATAAAGAATAATAACATTCCAGTGAGATCAAGTCACAAGCACTGATGGTGTTAATGATTTAAAAATGTTTTACCTCTGCTGCTTCTGGTAGAATGAAATCTTCAGCCTGCTGTAAGGACACATGCAAGCTGTGTTTTCCTTGAAGACTTTCATTATCTTTTTGCAGTCTCACCAACTCTTCTGAAACCTGCTCCCTTGACTGTGTCAGGACAGCCTCCAATGCAAAGAAAAGCATAAATTCACACTTAGGGTCATGCTCAGATCTCTTCTGCCCCATTTACTTCCACTGCTTTCAAAAGCCTGGTGAACTGATATTCTTTGTAAAGAAGGGAAACAAAATGAAGGTGTGGATCAACACAACCAGTTCCCTCTTGCCTGGCCTATGCACCACAAATAAAGGCAAGGGCAGCTTTAAGTGTCCAGGCAGAGAGGAGGAAGCCAGTGATAAATACAGCTTTGTTCAGTCTCCCACTTTCCTCCTGTGTTTATCCATTAGCTGGCTGTGCTCAGGGAGGGGAAGGAGGGTGGGAATCACATGTGCTTTCAGGAGCTGCCAGGGATGTTTATTAACAGCACCTCAGCACTCAGCTGTAAGAGCAGGTTATCCAAAAAACCTGAAACATTCACCCTGAAACTTTCCATGGTGGGTGTCTGCCTCCCACTGTCCTCTGAGGAAAGCATCAAACAGCTGATCCCGTGGAAAGGAGAAGGATGAAGAGGACATGGCTTTGGTTGCATTACCAAAGAAAAACATCCAATGAACTCTTTCAAGAGGAATGGAAATGGGGAACAAGGAGCAATGGTAGGAGCTGTGTTACAGGGGGGCAGCAGGAGAAGCAGACTCAGATAAACACATTTTCTGAATCTCCTGCATGTCCATCAGATGTGCTCTCATGCAGAGCATCTGACAGAGCATCTCTGCATCAATGTCCTGATGTCCTACACACAATCCCAGACCCCAAAAATGCAATACTGGGGTTCACGAGGTTAAATTCTCTTGGTCCCCCACAAATGCTGTGCCAGGGAGGAAAAAAGAAGAGACTTGATTCTGATATAGAAGGGAATGAATTGCTCTAAGGAAGTCAAACTTAGTTCTAGAACGAGGTCCTCTTCCTGTTCTCTGGCTTAATTCCAACAAGATGCTCAAAAATAGTTTAAAAAAATTAAATTCTCATACATATCTTTCCCTGGGTGTTAGGGCTGATATTTTAAGTCTGACCTGCAACAACACTGATCATTCATCTCTAAAACTCGAGAAAATATTCACTAATGATGGTTCTTGTGATGAATCCTAAAAACAGTCTTGAGAAAACCTACTGTCTTCAGATTTGAGGTGAAATTAAGATACTGAAGAGGCAGGAAATTAGATACTGAATAAGGGGAAAAGAAGCTGACCAGTGATGTCCACACTCCTGAATGTGCATGAACACAGACAGCAACACACAATGACACAAACTGTTCCAGCTCCAGCCCCTGCCCTCAGAGCTCACTGCACCAGGCCCTTTGCAAGGGAAGATGCTCAGCCCTCTGCAGCCCACCTTGGCTGGGCAGACAAAGCCTTTTACAGACACACTGAGCCCCAAGGGTCACACAAACAGGGCTGGCCAAGGATCTCTGGAATGAACCTGTCTTACCATTTGCTCCTGGACACTTCTCTTGGCTTGCAGAAATGCCTGCTGCAGCTCACTGAGGAAGTTCTCTGACTTCTGACACTTGGCCATGAGCAAGGAGATCTTAAAGAAAGAAAACCCAGACAGGCATGTAAGAAATAAAGCATGGAACAGATTCTGAAAAAGAAATAACCACACCACTTCTCTCGCCTGTTATCATTACTAATAGATACTTTGAAATTTCCAACTAATCCACTGAAGTCTGTGTTAATTCTTTTCTCACTAAAGCACGAATGCAGATACGGGCAGTAAGGACACATTAAAGACAGTTTCTGCAATAACAATATTTTTATATTCTATTTACCAAACTCTGAATCAACAGTTAATTCTAATAAAATGTAAATGGAATCCAGTTCAGAAACACTGAAGGGAAACTGAAGAGCTTTCATCTAAGTTTTCAGCGTTTTTTGAATTTTTGTACCTTTCTCTGAAAGCACCCACCTTCAAAAACTTCACAAGTCATTCCACAACAACACATGTAAGATTAAGCATTACTTAATTAACAGCACCCTGGTACAGCCAGAAGAACATATGAACATATTCCTGTTGTCTAAGCTGGGCTTTGTCTAATGACTGTTTCTTTAGTAAGAAAAAATACTGGGTGGGATGGAAGAGAGGAAGTTCCAGCTCAAGTGAAGTAAATTCAGTGTCTTGTACACAGCATGTACCTACTATTGTAAGCTTTAATAGGCCAAAGATGATGACTTTTTTTCCTTTTCATTTTTAACTATGACTACCACCCATTTTATTTGGCTTCATCATTCCAGAAGAATTAGGTACACATCTCAGACTGAAAAAATCTTTCCAGTGGGCTCTTATTTTGAAGGAGTTCAGAGCATATTTTGGCCCTGCTACTGCCTGCTCAGCTCCTCATTAACTGCATTCTTCACCATAAGTCCATTACCTGGGTGTCAAGTATTGATAAGGGCAAGTGGTGGAACAGGACCACTCTTTACCAAAAAGGCTGTGCCCAGAGCACAGGGCTCCTTTTGCATGTTTGGGTCATTTCGTACACAAAATATTCATATTTTTATATATTACTCAAATTCCTATTGCCACTCTGTAATGGATTTCAAGATTAGAGATGATATTTTAAGGCCAAAATTGGGTAACACAATATTAGAGACATAATAGATTTATCTAGAAACTGCGGCAGACTCAGGTGGAGCATAACTAACCCTAGAAATTCTCATTTGTGTTGCCTCTACAGCCAGTAGCCCATCCATATCTAACAAAACACAAGTTCTTGTTACATACTTTTAAAGAACATTTCGTGATTCCTGGATCTCAGTTACCAAATGCTTGTACCTGATTAGAGGAGTCTTCAGCACTTTGTTTCATGTAATCCTCCAATTCCTGTTTATCTTTCATTGTCTTTTCCAGCTGGTCATTAGCCTGCCTCAGCATCACCTGCAGCTTTTTCACCTGTGTTGTCACAACAAAATTAATTCATTTTTCATTCACTTGGGGAGCATTTATTTCCTGAAGCCCTTCACTCATCAAACCCACAACATAAAATCCCTCAAAAATCCTATGCAATCCAAAAGTTGCTTTGTTGTTGAAAGAGCCTCCAGCACAGATTATCCCTCTAAGGAAACACGGGACATCAAACTGCACTGGACCATGGCCATGTAATGACTTCAATCACTTATTTCAAAGCACAGTGTGACTCATGCCTTCCACACCCATCTGAAAATTGTTCTTTGGTATATGGCAAGAAACAAATATCCTCCAAGCCTTAAAAGTAATTTTATGCTCCTAGGACAAGGTCCTTTTCTGTTAACAGTTCTTACAGTATCAAAGATAATGGCATTTAATGCATGACAAGCATTTTAAAATATAAATTATTAAAGATACTGACTTCAGCATGGGCATAACGCTTTTTATAGAACACTGCCTTTACTGCATGGTCTTACAGCATCAAATAAAGTGGTTCTTCAAGGTGAATCCTTAAGAATGTACATGTTGGTGTTTATGACCACACAATAATAACAAATCAAGTTATGTCAATAACATGTCAAGTTATCCAGTATGTTGATACTGCTCAATTAAAAATCAATTAATAAAACAGCAGATGGTTCATTGTTGCATCCTTAATAGTTCAAAAAGCTGCAAAAGCCTGGCTGAAGTAACAAGAGAAATCCCACCTGGTCTCTGGTCTCAGCCTCCTGGATCTGGATCCCTTGCAACTGCTTCTCGTAATTGGAGCACATATCACAGCGCCTGCCCAGCTTGTTCCCTGCATTCTGCACCTGCAGAACACACAGTCAGCACCTGCCATGAGCCCAGGAGATTCTCCAGGGGGTGCAGGAATGCTACACACACTCAGCTGTGTTGTGTGACCACAAAAGGTTACAGATAAAAGAGGCAGAACCATGTAATGGCAGGATTGAGTTGCTCCAAAGTGAAGGGTAACTCAAATCAGCTGGGGGCTATCAGCTTTTCCTGCCAGGGGCCCCACCATTAGCACAAAAAGCCATGACACAAAGAGTTCATCAAGTCATTATTGTGTCCTTTTGACAAACAGAAACCAAACAGGAGAGAAGAAAATAACAGTGTTGGGGCAGGCAGCAGGGAAACCAAGAGTAAACCTGCTGTCATTCTGTAACTGCAATGGAAGTTTTATCAAAGTTCCAGCTGCAGGTCAAGTTTGAGCTGCAATCTGTATTTGTATTTGCTGCTCCATGCCCAACCCACAGCAAGTGGCACTCACACCCAGTGTGTGCTCCTGCCTCCAGGAACACGTGGGAAGCTGCATTTCTGTTCTGGATTCTGAGAAAGGGCTGAAGTGTCATCAAAATGTCAACAGGGCAAGGAAATACTCAAGAGCAGGGATTTAACTCAGCTCTGTGCTCAGGATGCTGTAATTTCTCCAGATACACCAAGTCAGTAGGAAAACAACAACAAAAGAGCAACTTTACAACAGGTTTGGAGAGACCTCCTAAGCAATGATTTGCACAAAGTTAAATTTCAACAAATTGAGAAAAAAAATTATCAGTAGTTCTTCATTTCCTCTGTCCTTCATCTGGCCTTTTCTCCTTCACTACATTCTCATATTCTTTTTTTTACTCCCATCTTATCTTCCTTTCCACTCAGTCTGGATTGTTACCTCCCCTCACCTTTTCTTCCCCCTAAAGCGTTGCTCCTTGGCCTCTTTTCCTCTGAAAGAAAAACCACAGGAAACCCCAAATACTCCCCTTTTCAGCAAGAAACCAAATGCAAGTTTTGAACTGGCATCATATAAAGCTGCTGAAAAACTTACAGGCAGAACACCCAGAAGCAACAATTTCCTTGGTCATCAGACTGCAAGTGGCCCAGGGTTTAGTCTGATCTGCTGCTTGTTGCTCTCAGAAGTGGGTTTCTGATGATGCAAGTCCCCAACAATTTCCTGGAGCCTCTCTGTGGTACTCTGTGCGTTGGGCATAGTTTGGCTGCTCATTTCCAGGCTGCAGCCCGTGCCCAGCCCTCAGCAAACGCCCCTGGCACACAGAGCAGCACCCCCAGCTCTGCTCCTTCTGCTCCCCTCTGCCCCCTCCTACTCATCCCCAGCTCCTCTATAATGCCCTTTCCTCAACTTCCCATTTTTCTCTATCCTTTAAGTTCTCCCACCTTTTTTCACCCTCTCACACAATTCTGAGTTGAACAGCCACCTCTGCCAGACCCTCCTCAAAACCCAAAGCACCCTGTGTTTAGTGATGCTGCCTGCCCCACGAGCAGGGCCAGCTCCTACACCTGACACTGGATGTGCTTCACCTACAGAAGCATTCCAGGAGGGAACAGGGAACAGGTGCCCAGGATGTGACCTCTTCCTTTCACACCTGGCTCTGGGCAGAGCAAAGCAGGCAGAGCTTTGCCCACAGCAGGGCCGAGGCAGGAGGACTCACCTCCTTCTGCAGCAGGTTCCACTCGGTCTCGCTGACCAGGCGGTACCCACTGGGGGACACATAAGCACTTTCCACGCCCTGGGTGACACTGGAAAGGAGGGAAGCAGTCTCTTCTTGCTCTGGTGTCATTGCTTTGATTGCTTTTTCCTGATCTTTGGTCAACATGAACCCACTCGGCATTTGCAGGGATCCAAGGGAAGCCGTATCAAAGTTCTCAGACACTGAATCTGCTCCAACAAGTGGTCCAAAATCCGACTCATCCAGGTTCCCAGCAGATTTTGCTTTGTTGTTGTATCCTAAAGCTTTGGACTGTAAGGATCCAGATGTGCCCAGACTGTCTGTTGACTGCGCTCTCCGTAGTCCATCTTTAAACATATCAGTATCTGGTTTATTGAAGGATTCGCCAGAGGAAAGAAGCAAGTCTGCATCCAGGGAATGGACTGAGCCGTGGGTGCTATTCACATGCACCTGGCATGGAAAAACACAGAATAAACAAATTATTTACTCCATTTTAGTATAGTACAAGAGGCATGCTGGACACTAATCATTAGACACGGCAAAAAGCAAATTTGAATTTGTTTGGCAAGAACGTCTGCTCACTAAGCTTAAGGTGGCAGAGGAAAGGACAGAGAACTGAAGTGAACCAGCTACAATCCAAAAACAAATAAAACAAGTTAAGAAGAGTCTTCTGTTAACAGAGTGCTTTTGTAAGACCATCTTCCTGCCAGACAAGCAAGGACACAGTCACCTTCCATCTCCCAATATTTGAGGCAAGATGCTTCCCCTGAAGAGATGTACTCGCAACATCCCTTCTACAACCATCATCTACACAACAGAAGGCAGATACTCCACTTCCAAAAGTAAATTCAGAAGTCTTTCATGAAACAAAAAACTTCGCATTAACACAAAAATAAACAGAAAATACAGTTAAAATCTACTCTATACTGATAAGTTTATGTTGTTCTTCTATTTCTTTCTTCTGCTTTGAGTGTCTGACAAAATAGCAAAATATTTTCTTTGCAAGATTATTTGTACACAAAATAAAAAGAAAAGGGAAAAGGCTGGGCTTAGACACAAAGGTATCCTGGGGAATGCCAGCACCAAAAGCCACACAAACTGTCCTGTGATGTGTATCAGGCACATGGAGCCTCTTGATCTATTTTTGTTTTTTGTAGCACTGAGAAGAGAGCAGTAACGCTTTATTTAAAAAGCATATGACTGCTTTCAAAATACCTTCCAAAATATTATGCACTTCTGCTTTGCCATTAGACTCATAAGGAAGTAACACTGGAAACCAGCCTCTTGAGAAAAATTATCATTTCTGAAATAGGTCCAGAGACCAGCAGGCTCCTGGCACTTCATATAAGTGCTTGTAACCTGTAATATATATATATATATATAAAATGTACTGCTGTTTTATGACTGTTGTAAATGCCTTGTTTTAATCATTTTTAGGTGTAATATTTACATTTGCATATATATACACAAGGTCATAATAAAAAAGTCAAGGGAATATAGACTTCTATAAAGCTGCATTTTCAGGCTACAGCTGTTCTGTGATAACCAAAACAATATTAACAAATCATCTGTTTGTACTGCAAACTGCCCAACAGAGAACTTAAAAGTCAAATTATGAGAAGTTCTGAGAATTGAGCAATAATATGATTGATTACAACATGTAAAACATGTCTGAACAGCTAAAAACGTTATAAATAGCAAAACCAAACACATATACAACCCCAAAACACTCTGACAATTATGCTTCTTTTCAATATATAGGTTTTCCATTATGTATAAATCTTAAAATTAAGTAACTGTTGTGAATGATAGACTGAAGAATATGCTATGAACTGAGATTAAAGAAAACATCAGAAGATAAATTTTTGGTCCCCACCAACGTGCCTCATTTGCATATCTGGACACAGAAGATACAAACAGTATTTGAAATAGGAAGTGACTGTAGGATAAAGGGTAGAACTAGATCTCAGCTACATTTAGATCCCATGATTCTGAACATCCTTCTGCACTCTGAACCGTTATAAATCCTTGATAAAAGTAAAGCACAGACTCTAGAATTCATATATAAAAGTATATACTTTGATAAATAAACCAGGCAAAACTCTGGCTCACTCTGCAAATTCTCAAGTCTCTTGAAGGTTAAGTAAGGTCCTATAGCACAAAAACTTGGTGGGTTTTCATTAATTTTTCCTTAATTTGACTCACCAAAATGGACCCTGAGAAACGATAAGTATAGAATTCAACAATTTGGTTAGCAAAGTAGCTACAACACTCTTGCTGAATGTTCAGATATAATCAGCTTAATCCTGAACATTTAGGTATCTTAGAATGTGCTTGGAAGTCCCAAGAGAATCAACCAGCAGTTAACCTCCAGACTGCAAAATGTAAATTACCATTTTTAATGGCTCCTCTCAAGATGGTGCAGTACTGTCTTCCAATATTAATTAGGACTTCTAGATTCAACTGCAACTCCAAGGATTTTTTATCACCTAATAAGATCAGAAGCTACAGAGAATAAAGGGCTGTAACTTTGCATTTGTATTTGCAATGAACACCCTGAGGAATGCCCAAGTGCAAGTGAAAGATCCAACTGTTTTACCTCTTCATTAGAGAGCTGGGTAAGGGTTTCTTCAGGGGCCAGAGAACATGAAGCTTTTGTTTCATCATCTGAATCTTTTTGCTTCTCTTCCTTTCTCTTGCTAAGCCTTTGCTGATCATCTTCCTCCTAAAAATCAGTGGCCAACAGAGAATACACAGAAAATGGGATTTAATTTTGCCATAGTAGTCATGACATCAGCTTTCATGATAGACAAAGCTACAAAGAAGACACTGAAAAAGATTATTTCGGTTAAAACCCAGTGTTTAGCACATAAATATTCTTTTAGTTAATAAATATAATGTTCATTTCACAAGGCACCCAAACTGACTTAAGTGAGAACTTACTTTTCAAGTTTGGTGGCTGATTCATGTTCTAGAATGATTTTATTCAAAAAGTGTATTACCTAGATCAAAATTCTAATTATAGGGATTACCAAGTAACAAAACTAGCTGGTACATTGGCTATTGTATAAAATATTCATATTTTTATATATACACACACACATATATATATATGTATATATAAAAAACCCCCCATATCTACATCCCTAAAGAACTCATTAACAGCCATTACACAAGCATGAACATTAAAACAAAACGTGAAACAGGAAGTGCCTTGATCACTAAATGATGGAATATAAGGAATCAAAAAAGACATAATGGATCACTAAGTCATAAGTGCATACACAATTACTTGCATACGATAATTTAAAATGAAAGTCTTAATTTATGCCTAGGATATGTACTGGAAGACTGAAAAACCCTAGAAAGAAGTGAAACTTGCTGACATCCTTACCCCAGATGTTCTGCATCACAGATGACTCTTTCTTCCTCCAAGATTAATTTCTAGATATTCTTACATTTTCATTTAACTATTAGCAACTATTAAGATTCCTACATACATCAATATTAAAATACTTGTCCAAGTGGAGCCTGTTATAACTGCCAGTTGTCATTCAAAGGAAAGATTTCTGTTAAAACTGACAGTTCTCATTTTCTGAGCTGTTACCACACTTGCCTCCAACATGTGATTTCCATACCTGTTACACCACAGTAAACCTACAGTATTACAACAAAATAAAAGGAAAAGGAGGAAAGCAGCAGGTAACCTGATCCTTTTTTTTCAGCTCTTCCACCTGCCGGAGCTGCTCCGAGGTGAGCACGATTTCCATCCTCTGCATGTCCCTCATCAGCAGCCGCTGGGACTCCAGGAACTGGTCATTGGCTTTCTGCCACGTGTGTTTCAGCTGGTTGTGCTGCTGCCTCTCTTGCTCTAGGAGATGGCAAACTATGCAAACAGAGAAAAAAATTCTTCTGAACCACAAGTGTTTAAATATCTTTGCCAAAGAGAAGCGTTTTCAGGAACAAAAGTAATTATTGTTCTAATCAAGAAGAGTCAGGCTTTGTTCAACAACTATTTAGGATAATGATGTCTTATTTCAAATACCATTTTCTTAATTTCCAAACTTGGCTCGTGATTAGGGATATATTCATTCAGTTCAAGATTTCCCAGTGAGAAGACTAATGCCTTGACTTCATTCATGAATTCTAATAGTTTGGTTTTTTTTTTTTTAGTGCTGGGTTCAGAAGACTGTCTTCTACATCCCTTTTTACTTCAGCAGCAGGTTCTGGTTTCCACTCCTCTGCAGTGACTCTGGGCTGTAGAGCCCTACATGGATATTTGCACACCCACTCCAGCACTCAGCACTGACACACCTCAGGGAGCCAGGTCTACACGTTAATGGAAATAATGCTCATAATTATGCACAAATACAATACACACCTAAAATCACTTTAGCAAGAATGAAGCTCGTGATGCTTTAAGAACTTAGCAGATATTCAACAACAGCCTTGAGGGAATGAATGGCTCTGCTGTTTTTCTGTCATGAGGGAACTCCACATTCAACTCTTCTGCAAACATTTTACGGCCTTTCACATTTAAAAGTGCTGCTTCTCCCTCCCGATTTATTTTAATAAAGTTCAAGTAAGAAATTATAAAAGAATTAACAGCTCCATTGGGTTTTGGATCCTCAGTGGAAGAGAGTTAAAGGACTATTATTAGGTAGGTACCTTCATGCAGCTCCTTCCTCAACTTCTCTGCATCTTCTTGCAGCACTGATTTTTGTGTGTTGAGAACAGCCACGTACATCTCCAAGTCTGTCCTACACGACTTCTCAGCTTCCAAATAATGGTTGAGTTCTTTAACCTGAAGAAAAAGAGGGAAATAACCAGCTCAGTGGGGAAACACTCTCAGACATTTCCTTCTAGTTAGAAGGTACAGTGTTGCAGTTCAGGTAATGTACAGGTGCTGAAGGATCAGTTTATTTGCCGAAATCACAAATACTCAACTACCAGTGTGGAAGTAGTGCTTGTATTTACTTCTGAATAAGCTACTCATTAAAATTCTGCTAAGTCAAACCTATCAGTGTATCACAGTTGTAACAGCTGGATCACAGCAGCAGCAGCACTGAGCATAGAGATGGTAAAAAAGGAACTATCTTGGGAAAGCAGACAGTGAAGTGATCCTTTAATCAGTGCTGATAGCCAGGAACTAAATAGCTGATAAGTGCTGATAAGCCAAGAACTCTTTAGTTCAAAATAGAGTAATCATAGTAGTCAGAAAAAATGATTATGAGGCAAGCTTGAACTAAGCCTAAGAAGAGAAGAAACTTGCGGACAGACAGGAAAAGAAACTTTCCAACTCATGAAAGACTGTTGCAAAAAGGAAAATCTGTCAACAAAGAGCAATTATATCAAGAAATACTGAAGAAATATATTTGGATTTTTTTTCTTCTTGGTTTCTTTTTTTTTTAATAGCAAAGCTAACAAAGAACTGAAATGAGTGTCCTGCAGAATCTCCCATGAAAACCTTTTAAGACAGGGTTACATAAACATCTGTCAGATGTGATGCTTGGAGAAATGGATCCCATCTCGGAACAAGGAACAAACTGAAAGATTTCTTTACGGCACTATTCAGTTTTATGGTTTGCTGAGTCAGAAATCACAGGAGGTTTTATCTTAGAGGAAAGCAAAGCCTTCAGGCAATTCCTAACTGTCTGCACAGAGCTGCTGTTCATCTCCCTCAGCACAGCACGGGACATGCCGACGCCAGGCCAGGGCTCAGGACAGCCTTGGGCTGACTGCCAGTGATGGTGGGGACAGCTTTCCTGCCCTAGGACACCAAATCTTCCATCTGCTAGCCTTTAAACCTTCGAAATGCCAAAGTCTGACTCTGTGGCTGCAATAACCTAGAGGCCAGGTGGTTGGGAGAGATGCAAAGCAGGTATTTTTCTAGAGCTTTTTTCATTACTAGCAGACCTGAAGCTGTGCAACTCATTCTAAACACAGATCCCACACACACACACTGCAACTCTCAAAACAGAACGATGCAAAAATGTATATAGGCCAAACATGACATCTGAGCTGCAGGAGACAAGAGGGGCATGGAGAGTTTCCCAATACACCTTTTTCTCTGTTACAAAATTTGACTTGTCTGCATCAAACTAGCACATTGCAAGATATAAATCAGGATCCAGTTAGAGCTCCACCTCACCTCTGATGCTGCTTTTATTTTTTCTTCAGCTTCTGCCAGCTTCTCCTTTAGGGCTGCAATCTCTTTCTCCATAGGCATCACAACCGAGCGCAGCTTCTCGGCATCTTCCTGAGCCTGAAGTTAAGACAACAAATTGTAATACATCATCAGAATTTTCAAAACAGTTCCTATTACTGGAGACATTTGGAGAAAATCTCTACATCAACAAAAAAAGCTGACTAAACTTCCACTTTCAAAGCTCATCTTACTGCTATTTATACACTTCAGCAGCCATCTCTGTGACAGTAGGCTGATATTACTCCATTTACAGAAGGCAACTAAATTTTAAATCTATGTATGGGTTAGACCACAAATACCTGTTTTAAAAGAGAATGTTAGCAAATCTATCACTCTGGATACCTGGGAGAAAATTTACAGATCAAGCATTTAAAAAGATGTGTGCTTTTCTGTTATTAAAGGCCTAACTGTCCCACAACCTGTGCCACATAGCTCATACAAAAAAACCCAAAAGAAGTGCATGATGAGGTACTGACCATACAGTTACTTACTCAAAAAGTTAAAAGCAAATGGAGCTGCACAGCAATGCCTACTGTAGCTTAGTTCTCTTTTAGAAGATCACTTTTCAACTTTACTACTGACACAGCATCAGGTTTTGGTGTTACTGTACTGAATATTTCAAACTATATATAGACAATTTATCCCATGATTTTTTTTAAAAAAAATAGTTCTGAGAAGATCAAAGAGCAACAGAATTAGAGGACTGTTTCAAGGAAAGAAAAAAAAAAAAAGAGAAAGACAGGTAAAAATAGCAAGAATTAAAATGAGAAATAGCATTCAGGGTTCAAATTCAGAACTGCACATATTAATGTGTGGCCCTGACATCCCCATTTCTTAAATGCTCTGCCTTTCCTTCATGGATGCACTACAGACTTTCCAAGTGAAAGGAGCAGCTCCCAGACTCCCCAAGAGCCAGCAGAACACTCAAATACTCGCTGCAGTAAAACTCTTCAAGGCACAGAGAATTCCAGCATTCTAATTCGGTCTGGCTTTGTGCAGGAGGCTCAGAATGCTCAGCTGTTCTCTGTCTGCTACTGGAAGAACTCAGCAGGGGAGGGAGGGCAGAGAACTGTGCCCCAAAGCTGAAGTTTCAAAAGATGACACCTTTCATAACCTCATCAGAAAAGACAGACAGTAAAAGATATCACTCATGTCTGGTTTTAAAACTAGACTAGAATGCAGGTTTTAGATGTTTGACTCGTTTGACTTTCAGTTTCTGGTGAGCTCATTGACAACTGTATTCTGAGCAAGACTTTCAGGAAGAGAAGTAGAAAATATTTTTAACCACCTAAGTTTTCTAACTTAAAATTAATAGACAAAATATATTATTGCAATACCTGTCAATTATATAAACACCACAATTTTAAAGCTTTACAGAAAATTCTGAACACAACACAAAATTAAATTTCTCTATGTTTCATTTACTTCTGCTACATTTTGTCACTGCTGGAGTACCAGTAAAAGCTGTGAGGGAAGCAAGGGACATCACCCAGCAGTGAATTCAATACCAGGGACATGTGACTGTCACACACACACCCAGACCCTGGTGCTTGCAGCCAGCAACTCAACAGTCACATTTTTTAAACAGCTGGGAGCAGGAGTTCCACTTCAGACATTGCTTTGTATTTCATTTATCATATCAGTTCTATTCATTTAATGCTACCTGCAGCTGGTTTATACGGACTAAATATAGCCCAACATTTTCTGGAGTGTTGAAGACGTTCTTTTCTAATTATTCATCATAACTGCAGCAATATTTCACTGCCAGCCTGGTTTCACGTGGCTCAACACAGAATACAGAGCAACAAATGTGCCAGTGCTGGAACTATGCAGTTCAGAGAAACAGTCAGAAAGTTCTCTGAAAGCAAAACCAGACTGAGAACAGCAACCAGCTGGAAAGACAAAACCATATCACATTCCACGTACAGAAAAATTACTCCAGCTTTTACTGCTTGGTAAACAGAGCTGAAGTTCGACACTGTGGTTGCAACATATTGGAAGGATCCCTATTAAAGGTCAGTGTGATCTTGAGCTAAACACTCAGAACAGCCTCTCTCTGCTAACAAAAGCAGTGCTGGGCCTTAGATCTGCTCTCGGACATAAAGAATTACTGAGACGCCAAAATCCAGGTTAAAGCTCCACTCAACCTTTTACTAAAATATCTGCTGTGTTGAAAAATGCTACTTAAAGAGACTGTCACATGTGGCAAGAGGTGCCACAGCACCAAATTTCCTGTGCTAAGAAGTGTTATTCAGACTCTTTCCAGAGGTGTGATCCTTAAAACGTTTATTTCCTTCTAATTTTTGATTAAACTTAACTTTGCTGTCAACGGCCACAATTTTACACATGATCAGCTCATCTTTACTCATTCCTTAACCAAAAACCAAGCACCCAAACCACTCCTGCCCCAGCCAAACCTGCTTCCCCCAGCACAGGGGCTGCAGAACACACTGCGAGGGACCTGCAGACCACAGCAGGAAAATGAATCTATAGAGAGATAATGCTAAAAATGAGTCCAAGTAGGTTTCAGAGGAACATTGACTGGAGATGACTCCATGACAGGAGAAATCCCAAGTAATGTTATTCCTGAGCTTGTTCCTTAAAAATGAGACAAGCGGAAAACACACAGACACAATTTGAAGATTTCTCTTTAAAGCAGGACTAAACCATTTAAAAGTCCTCTAAATTTATCCCACTGTTCTTCACCATTACCAACAAAAATAGCTTACTGTATATCAGATTTTATGGCCAACTCTGTCACAGAAATCTGATTACTCTCCCCTTCCAATTTCCCCTCTCCTGACTAATAAGCACACCTCCTAACAGGAGGCTTGTCCTTTCCTGCTCTCTCTGCACACAAAATACCTGGCTCTGCAGACTTCTACTCAGAGTTTGACACAACTGTGCTAAGAAGAGTATTTATATTCATCCCAGCTCCAACAGCAAAACAGATCCTGTCCTGAACAGAAAATGAGGTCTGACTAAAAAAAAACCAAATCAAATTTTGCCAGTGGCCTAAGTTTGGGCACAACTCATCCCCATCCAGTCATTGTCCAGAGTCAGCCCAGTCATTACCCAGCAGAGAACTTGCAGGGAAGTACATGCTGCTGTGGTAAATTGCTTTTAGCTTCTATGAAAACAAAAAAACCCAGACCTACCTGGTATTACAACCCAACAGGAAAACATATTTTTATAAATTACCAGCAAGTTTTCTGGAAGACCCATCACTAGGTGAGCATGTTAATCATTAGTTCAAGTATCAACCTTTTTTGAGTTGGGAAGGGAGATTAAGAATACAAAGTTACAAGGTTTTCTTAGAAATCGTTGCTTTATGATAAAAAAAAAAAAAAAATCACAGAACACAAATTTTCTACAGAAATTAGCAATTTGCAACCTGAAATATATTTACATGGAAAAGCAAAACAGCTACTTCCAGACAAGAGCATGTGTTCCACCAGACATGCTCTTTCTGACAAAAGAGCATATAAAGATGGAGTATGAACATTGCTGGTTGCAAATGCCATTTTGCATGAGGAATTGATCACAAGTCTTCAAATAACACATCCCAAGTGATAAGAAAATGCCTCTTTTCACACTGACTATTGACACATGAATATTCATTATTTTGCTGGCCAAGCACACCTTTTTATGGGCTTGGGATTTGCTTGTTTGTTTTTAGGTAAAATTCAATGTCCTTTTCCTAATTTTGATCTAATTCTTAGTCTCCCTGAGGAAAAACTTCACAGGTTTAATAATAACAAAGAAGATTAAAACATCATGCAAAGCAGTTTAAGCAATTATTTCAAGCTGCACTCTGAAAACCAGATTTCCCCCTCCCCCTCCTATTACATAACGTACATGTTCCTCTGCTTTACAGGCCTAGAAAGCTTTCCAAGCTCCTATTAACCAGAGATCAATAAACTGATCACCTTTTCCTTTAGGATCACCAAGGATATTGAATTCCCTTTTAAAGGACTGTAGCTGGAAATGCTATTTATCTGCTATGCTAAACTTCTCTACTAAAGGCACTGAGTTTAGGTGAGGTGTGCTGCCATGTCAGCAACTTGCAATTTCAATGCACATGATCAGTACATTCAGATTAAAAATCTGATTCAGTTGAGAGAGATTGTTTTCTGGAAGTGCTTCTTGCCAGTTGGGAGTGCAATGCCAGGACTTTTACACTATGAGCTCTGCATCTTCTCAGTTGTTTCTACAAGACTCAGTACACTGATCCAGTTTTGAACCTCCATTCAGCTTCAACCAAAGCATTTTTTTCCCTTAATAAGACTAAAATCTTTTCTTAAAAACAGTATAAATCTTACAATTTCAGTGGGATCAGAACAGGCTTTGCCCTGACTCTTACCTTTGAAATCAGGCCTACAGAAGAGCAGTCCCAAGTAACACCAAGAGCAATAATCCAACAACTGGCAATAGTAATGAATCTCTTTCTAAGTCTCAGAAAAAGAATTCCATTTTGCAACACTAATACTGATTGCTTGCTACAACACAGTAAAAATAGCTAAAATGCTTCTCATGTGGAATGTTTGTGATATTCCATACTGCATTTCTTCTGCTGACAGCGAGCAGGAACAAGGACATGCAGTGATGTGGCAGATTATCAGATGTTAGCCTACTCCTTTATTGAGTACAGGTTCCATCACTACTTTAAAAATGTCTTAGAACACCTTGAAGACCAAGGTAAGCCTGCTGAGATGAGAAATTCATGAAAATGCAAGTTATTATAATAAGATAAGCAAAGATTATAAAGCACTGATCTATTATGACAGGTTCAATTTCCTTCCTGTCTGAAAGGAAACACATCAAATCTTCAACCTCAACAAAAAAAAAGAAAATCCAAACTCAAGACAAGGCACCTCAATCTACTTCTATGAACTTTTCTTAGTCACAGATCTTTGAATAACTACAAAAATACCTGTCCATACTCCAGAGCAATTATTTTTCATCATCTAGAGCCTGTTATTTTGTGACAGCAAGGTTCTGTACTTCCTAGGGAGGCAGCAGTACTGTGATGCACAAACATGGCTTACTTTAGAGAAAGAGGAAAGACATCTTAGATATTTTGAGGTTTTTAATGGGCACTTTAAGTTTTTAAGACCTGGGGAAAGAAATAAAGGTACAGAAGTGTAAAGGAAACTTTATAAAACTGCAGTCAATCCAGAAAAATCTAAAGGTGGTTTTACTTGAGCTCATTTGGCATTATGGCAAGTGACTTTACAAGGCTGCCTGCTTTTACAAGCTGAAGGCAAAATGTTACCATCTTCTCAGGTGCAATTCTCTCACTGAATCCACATAATTAGGAACAAAACCTTTAAGGCTTCAACCGGATTAGGTCATGATGACTTCCATGAACAAAGGCTGGCAGTTGGCAGCAGCAGGCTGTGTGAATTGCTGAGGAATTACAGCAGGCATAGGAATGAACCCATGCGTGACCCCACGGGCCTATCTTCAAACAGAAACTGAGCAACTCCATTCCAATGTACCTTTTTCATTTCATTTTCTAGGTTTTCTTCCTCCTGGCCCTCAGACAGTCGCCGCCTTAGCTCTGCGATTTCCCTCTCCACGTTTTCTCGGTACTGGTTCCACTGAGCTCGCTCTTGCTCCATCCTGTGGTGATACTGGAGCTCGTAGTCACGAACAGTCTCTAGAAAACAGCAGTTTCAAAACTTATTTTCAATATAAGTTAAAGAATACAGCTTTAGGAACTCCATCTCCAACCACCCAATGATTTACTATAATTAATCAAAACTAGAACAACAGTGAACTCTCCCTTCCCTTAGATTCCTGCCCCAAAACCCAAATACTTAAGTAAAAAATCCAAAGGAACTGAATTTCAATTAGTACCATCACCAGAATACAAAGAAACAAGCCCCAAAACTGTGCAACTCCTAATTTCAAGGTAACATACACAACTAACATCCTATTTAGCAGCACATTCTGTACCTCCAAGTACATCATCCAAACACATGACCAAAACGTTAAAAAGGTACTCCAAAATGCAAAGAAATCCAAATTTCTCACATAGCTTCCATTTTCCCAGGATTAACACTACCCCTCCCAGGTCAGGAGCTGTCTGTGTTTACACAGGGACAGCAGCTGGCACAGCTGAGCCTTAATCTAGGTTCATGTATTTGTGTAGATCATAAATAAACAGATATTCGTGTACTCAATACACATGAAGGCTTGTCTGTTCTGGGTGAAAAGCATAATGAGGTGATGGAAAAACTGCCCCCAGCCAACAGGCTGTAGGCTCAGGACAGAGTGATCCTGTTTGTGGACCTTTAAGAAAACAGACATTTGTGGCAATAGTCTGTTCCCAGTTCATATCCTTTTGTTCATTCACTTTGTCTCAGAAATGTCAACAGCTGTGCAACGTGCAAATATAACAAGGAATAGATCAGAACTATCAAGAAAAAAACCACGCAGGACAGAGAGAGCAGCATGTGCAGTCACTACCCTGGGGGAAGGCCCATGTGAGTACTGGAGAGACACCTGACTGTGAGAGCAGAACTGCTCACACAGAAGGAAAAAGGAGAATCATGCTGGCAGCTTAAAGCTGTTTTCAGACTTGTCAAATTACAGACATCATACTTATCTTCGTGGAAGGATGAAGTATCACATTCATAGTCCCTCAAAAATGCTTTGCATATACATGAGGTTCCCATGGCCATGAATTCTAAATTCTATCCTCAAGCTGACAATAAAAATCCTACCAAGCTCCTTTTCACAGCTTTGGGAACTACACTTCATCCAGCCCCTCTGCAGCTTTCCCAAGCTGTAACAATCATCCACATTCTGTGGAAGAGCAGGCACAAACCCCTGAAGACACCAGGCTGGATCTCAGCAGCTTGCCTGGTTGTTACCTTTCATGATGGCCTGGAGTGAAGCCACTTCTTCTTGCCACTGCCTCTTGACCTCATCGATGGCCTCTTGCTTGGTGGTCTCTGACACCGTGGCTATGGCCTTGATGTTCTCCATTTCAGCGTGGGCTTCCATCAGCTGGGTCCGCAGCTGGCCCAGGTCATCCTGGGCTGCCTGCAGCACTGCATTCTGCCTTTTCAGGTCCTCTGAAAGGAGGATTATATACATTTCGCTTGGTTAATGAGCTCAATCTGAAGTGTAGCCCTAGTTGCTATGGCAAAGAACAGAAGGGAGTGAAGGAAGCACCGGTATTAAAACACCCGCCTGTAAGGACTGAACAAATGTTGGCAGGTACCTTCAGGGAATGCTGCTTCTTGACTTTGCTTGCCCTTGCCTTTTATCAAAGGAGTGTCTTCTCATGGATGCAGACACAAAGCACACACTAGATATAACTAGGATCAATATACCCAATGAAAGTGAACTGTGCTTTTCATCAGTTCTTATTATTTAACTCATTCTGGTAATGAATCTGGAAAAGGTAAGAACAGACTGGAAAACAGTTTTTCTCCCATTTGTGTCACCGACTTGGTTCTCAGTTTGGATGGAACATTTCATATTTCTCAAACAGAAACACTTTGTGACCACTTTGGAGAGCCCATATAAAACTACGCAGCCTAATTTGCTCTTTTACCAAAGACTTTGACTGAGCTTCTACTAAGAAAAAGGATACATTCAATGGCACTTCCACCACTTCTCTAATTGTTGCAACTATAAACAGAAATTAGTTTATTTCACATTATCCTCCTGAGTTCTCAGCTAATCTGAAACAAACAGATCTGGAAGACATGTATAATTAATTCCAAAAGCACTAACACAAAATATGTGTTTTATACCCACACAGCCTGTTTCAATGGCAATCACTTTTAGCAGAAACATCTGGCCAGTACAAACCAACACCAAGCTATCTCCATGTATTTCCCTCAGGGCCAAAAAGCTGAATCAATCCTGGTGCTCTCACCCCTGACAGAGGATATGGAACCCAGAGCTAATCAAGTACTTAAAAGGACATTAATCCTTGTGTAAAAAACCAAGACTCTGTAAAATTAATATTCCACATTTTCAAATGACAATATTAAAAGATGGGTTCCAACAGCCCCAATGCACATTTAGGAAAGGGTCTTGCAGACAAAGAGGAAAAAAGTTTTGCGGGGGGGGTAAAAAAAGAAAGTAATTGCTTGTATATCCTCCTGTGGTATCCTTTCACTTCAGTACATGTAAAAGTTGGGGTGTTTTTTCTTCCCCTATCACAATTTATTTTCTATTTTTTGACTGTACCAAAATGGGAGAATTATTGCTGATCTCATCAGTAGTGTCTTGTATCTAAAACTTCCTTTCATCCAGCCTTAGAAACACAAGTAAATAGGTTTGCTGTATGATCCGATCTTCATTATGCCTGTTGTATTTCTGCTCTCATAAGCTTATACAGCAGCTGCAGTCTTAATGCATTATGTTTTGGCTCTGCTTTCATATGTTAAAGACAGGAAAATCATAAGAATTAGAAATAAATCAATCTGGCTCTCACAACAACTATCTCTACTCTCCAATGCTTCATCAGATATTTGAGCTCATATGGTTCAAATTTTCCTATAAATTGTGTTATTGAAATAGATGCCCTTGACTGGTATTAAAACTTTTATAACGTTTGCCTGCTTACAGCCTACCTCTGATGGAAATTTAAGACAAATAAATGCTACATTAAAAAAAAGCCACAGAGTACAAACAGCACAGCACCCAGGCTATGTTCTTCCATTTACCAGATCAGCTCCCACTCAGAGAGTGCATCCTGAATTCAGGAAATCAGTATTAAAACCCACTGGTGGTGTTTCTGCATGGACATCAAGTTGCTCTGGCTCCTACACATGAGGCAAATCTTTACATTTAACTCTAAAAGTTCATTCTAGGAAGCTCAACAGCCACCTACTGAATCTCTTACATTCTTGTTATAACTGTTTAAAAGACTATGTTTTGTACAGGGATTATTTGAAGATGAAGTTCAATAAACTTTAGAATAATTCAGAGAATTGAGGACTTACCTTCCTTAGCCAGGTATAACTCCTTAAATTTTGCTCTCTTTTGATTAAATTCTTGCTCAAGTTGCTGCTTTGTGCGCAGAAATTCTGCATTGACCTTTTCCAATTCTGCAACCCGTTGTAGAAGAGCATCTAAAAATAAAGCAGAAGATAAGGTACGTCACTAACAGTTATCCAGACATCCCATTCTGCAAGGCTGAGGTTTGGGGCTTACTCTTTTTAAAATATCTTTACTCATTAGCTCTGCTGTTGCCTCATGATCATCAGGAAAACCAGCCAGTCCTTTAAGGAACAAAGGAAGGCAAGTTTTCTTAGACTGTAGCACCAAATTCTAATTAAACATCTCTGGGGAACTAGAGGGAACGTGGCAGGGAATTCTGCAGAAAACAATCTTCCAAAGAAAACCACAATTTGGTATATACAACAAAGGAAGAAATAAAAGTAATTCTGGTGATGGTTTTTTTTCCCTGGGAATTTAGTCACAAGGCACAGGGAGTGTGCAAGGGCTGAGCAATAAAGCACCAAGTGCTCAAAGGCTGAGGTCAAAAAAAAAGTGACAGCAGCTCAGCCAACAGCTATGAAAGGGCAAAGCACAGGAAACCCTGTAAGCTAAAAATTAGGTGCCATTATCAATCCAGTCTTCAGTTCTGCATGTTGACCAAAAGATGAACCAGATTACATCTAGAGAAGTTTGCTAGAGGAAGGTCACAATCTACAGAGAATTAACTGATTGTAAGATCAACTCTCCTCATTTCCAGCAGGCAAAAATCCCCAAGGGCATACATACATCACACTGTTTTCCAGAATTTACCATATCAGCCCTTCATCTCGTGGTACAACGAAAGAAGGAAGAGTAGGAAGTCTACAAAGATTGTTACAACATGCTTATAATTGAAAAAACCCATATGATACCACTGTATGATGCTATAAAGACCCCATACAACCACCAACCTATCTGCATGTGCAGTATCAACTTTTTTGCACCTCAGAGATCTGCTGTAGGTGGCAGTTTCATCTTGCACACCTCAGAATTCAAACATGAAACAGAAATAAAAGACAGATGAGCCAGAACAAAACCCATCTCCCTGCTGCAATGCACTGGGGAAAAAAATGATCCTCTACATGAGTCTCTATGTGTTCTGCAAAAGCATTTTGTGGACATGTTCCAACTCTGCCATGAAAAGCTGAATCACTTCAGTTATAGCCTCTATATAGCACAGACTAGATACACAAAATATTGATCCATCAGAGGTGTTTGTGTATCCCATCCAACACTTCCCACCACAATCAAGGAGGGAAAACACAATACAAAGGCTGCACGACTTCAGCATCAAACAATTAGACTCACACACAGCTGGACTCAGCTCTACAGCTTGCAGTGGTAAAATGCTGGATGGGCAATGCCACTGAGATGGGGAGAGTTATTTTTGGTACCAGATGACGTAGAGTAAGAGCAGACACAAACAAAAGGACTTTTTAAGAGCACAGGTATGTTTTACTGAATGCTGGTTACAAGAGCTTACGGTGATACAAAATACAGCACTTAATCTGTTCAGCTCTGTACTGAATAGAAAATATATGCAGATATAGGACTGATGAAATTTTAATGTTGCTTTTTTACAAAAATCCTAATTTGGGGTTTTTTATCACCGTAAATACAAACACATAGGTTTTTCTGGCCAGCAACCCCCATGTGGAGAGTTCAAAGCCAACTGCACAGGAGTGTTCTCCAGAAAACGAAAGGAACCTGCAGCAAAGACACACTGAGAGCAAAGCTTCAAGTGAGTTCAGAGAGTGCCTGGATCAAAACCAGGGATGAAACAGCACACGTGGAACCAGGTCTGGGTAGGAAAAACGCTTCCCAAGGTTAAAGGGTTGCCTTTGATCTCTTGCTGAAGTCTTGCAAAGGGAAAGGGTTTGCCTGTGCTTCCACTCCCCCTGGTCCTGGGCAGGGCAATGCAGAGCCCGCAGCCACCGAGGCACCTCCTGCTCCACGCCCCATGAACAGCCAGTGCTGGCCCTAAGGAGCTGGCTTTGAGCTCAGCTTCAGCTCCTCCAGGGAAACTTTTGGAGGCACTAGAGCCTGAGGGAGCTGTGTGCCAGGGGCAGGTGGCTGCACTGTCCAGGTCCAGCCAGGCAGCTCTGCATCCACAGTTACCCCCCTGGAGCCACATGCACACGTTCCAGCTGAACAAGGAGGAATCTGGACATCACTCACCTTGCACACGCTCTTTTGAAGACCACACAAATAAATTGTTTCATTCTACAGTTAGTAATCCTGAAAGTTAAATCTACTGCAGACACCAGTCAACTCTCCTGCCCCCAAAGATGACTTGAGCAGTCCTTGTTTACTTGATTCCCTTTCCATCTTCCTTCAGCAGAGAGACAGCAGCAGCTGTGCTGCTGCTCCCATCAGAAAGTGCAAAGCAACCAAGCTGTATTTCTTCTGAAGGTGTGAGTTGCTTCTGCTGAGGATGGAAGGGCAAGAGGACACCAAAAGAGCAGAATGTTCAAATGCTTTAAGCTGGGGAGACAAGAGACTCATCCTTTTTAAATCTTCCCGCCCGAACAGAAAGAGGGAGGGCAGAGTCACCAAGAAGGAAATGAAATTTAAATATTTACATTTTTACAGTATTCCCCCCTCTCTGCAGCCTGTCAGTTATGTCTAAAAAGTAATAAATAAATAAATAAATAATCAACCCCCACCACAACCGAGCTCTGGCAGCTGTCAGGGCCAGCTGCAGGCATTCAAAATAACAAGCAGTTTAAGATCTCAACTGCAGGTCATCCATCACTGCAACTGTGCATTAACATCATTCTTTCGATTCTATACTAAGTTTAAAGTGGTTTTACCACCTGTGCTACATATACAGCTCAGGACAGACCTCAGCACATCCCCACTGCACTGAGACACGATGCAAACTTGAGAACAATAGGCTATATAGGTTAGCATCAACCTCCTCAAATGCACCTGCATAAGAAGTAAAAGCGAAAGAAAGTTTATCTTCTAAGACACCCTAACAACTACCACCTTTCTGCTACGTGATTAAGTTTACAAAGAACTTATTTTCTTCTTCAGAGGTATAATTTGTACAAAAGCCATACAGACTCTTCCCAAAATGCAAGTGTGATCCCAAGCCCAGACTGTCAGGCACAGGTACCCTCGGGCTACATGGCACAGACTGAAGTCCACCTGGAAATGCACTGGAGTCAATGGCAGGAAATGGACTCATTCATAGATTTCCAATTAGACCTTTGTCATTTATCACTTAATTTTCACTCTGAATTAAGGTCCAACTCACCCCAGGCCTGTAACAGAGCTGAAAAAGAAAACTTCTTTGCCATCATAAGCTATCTACTTAAAACCAGCCCCAAAAGCACGACGTCCATTTTGCAGTGTCAGTACTCCCCGAGCTGCCAGGCGCTGTTCCCATGCCCCCACTCCCAGTATGTATGACATAACGATGGATGAGGGACAGAGTAAACAAAGCCGAGAGATGGGCCGCGAGCGGAGCTGTGCCCGGCTGAAACAGGATCCGGTGTCACACACGGCATCGGCACAGGCACGGAACACTCTGTATTTCCTCAGAGCACCAATGTGAAGACCTAATTCCCTATTTAGGGCCCTAAGTCATCAAGAAACAAACAAAAACCCTAAAGACCCGATTTCTTAACTCCTGAAATAGCACTGAGAAAATTTGAAATTAAAATTGATATGCCAAACTGAAAAAGAACAAACAAGAAATCCTTTTGGCCAACAATTTAAAACAGCATTTCTTCACAGATTATTAGGCCAGACTACAGATGACAGAGTTGGAGATGCCAATTAAATCGCTAGCTTTATTTTTAGCTAACAACACAGCTTTTGCAGAGACACTCCAGGTCAGACACAGGGATCCCCATCTCCTGTGGAGCACTGACATTTACAGCAAAGCACAGTGAATCTCATCATGTGCCCTAACCAGGTAGAAGAACTCACAAGAAGGACAGCAAAATCCATTTCAGAGTGGACTCATCGATTTACAGGAGAACCATGAAACTGCTGCAATACATGAAGAGAAACTCTAATAAAAAAGACACAGCTTTCTCTTAACCCACTGCACAGCAAAATCCCAATTCTAGGAAAACACAGAACAAACACACATTTCTTATTGACTAGTTATTTATATGCTGTTCCACAGATGAGCTCCAAAAAGGATTAAATTTTATGTATGACAGTTTCCAGTTATACAAACATGTAGCGATCATTCCAGAACTAAGACAGACAAAGCTGATTATCAATAAGACTATTTTTGAGTACCAGGTCTATTTATAAAATTAATGCCACAGAGCTTTCTGCTTGATATTTAAAGTATCAAACATGACATCAAGAGTTCAATCCAACATAGCTGAAAAATGAAAACAGAGCAGAAAAAAAACCTACACGTACAATCAACTTTTTGGCGATAAAAAAATAGTTTCTGTCATTTTCTACCTTTCTTTTCCTGTCATGATTGCTTGAGACAGAAGTATGGAAAAATACTTATTTCTGTGAGTATGAGTTTCTACTATGACTTTCTAAAAAAAAACCCGAGCGCTAATTTTCATCTATTGTGACATCGTATTGGAGCCACAATTATGCTACTATATAAACTTTTAATCTAAGTCTGCCACCAGACCGTGCACAGAGACTGCAAAATGCTTTTCTTTATTTTGTTCAAACAGGATTTGATGAAAAAAGAACAACCAAACCCCTCCTGCCCCTTACAATACACTCCAATCCAGCTGTTTGCAAGAGGCACTCAGAAGCAAAGGAACAGATTATGGTTCTTTGAATAAGCATTTTAAACAGAAGCAATTCCTGACTTATGAAATGGGGGTTGCTTTATTTTCAAGGAACAACATTTGCCCTTACACACAGATATTCAGCAGCAGCAGATCAAACCGAAGGAAAAAAAAAAAAAAAACCCAGGAAGAAAATAATTACTTGCTTTTCTCAAACTTGCATTTACAAGCTTCAAGCATTTTATTTACTGGGCCAAATGGCTCAAGCTCACTGGTCACAAACTTTCCTTGTTTTACTTGAGGACAGAGAACAACCCCTGACTTCTCACTTGCCACCTTCATTTTCAGAGTGGCACCAAACGCCTCCGACTGTCACACCTCCTCTTTCTGAGCATTTCACTGCGTGCAGCGAGGGGAACTCAACCCCAGCAAGGGGAAAACCAGGGGGTTCTGCCCCACAGCTGTGCCCTGGCACAGGACCTGCTCCCCAGTGTGCCACCAGCACTGAGCTGCTCTGCAGAAGGAGCTCAGGCAGTTCCCCATTTCGGGCAGTGCAGCTTTCAGACACTGCTGCATTCACCCAGCCATTTCTGGCTGATTGTGCAGCTGAAGGTTATTTGACATCCACAATTTGTTCTCTATTGACTAAACATTCACAGGCAAACAATCCAGTACCAACTTAAGGCCAAATCCATAAAAACTCGGTGTTGCTGACAAATGCAGATATCACCATGCAGAACTGAGCCTTGCTGCATCCTATCTGTTACAGAAGCTTTATATTTATTGCAGTAAATCAGCAAGTGCAGGATCAAAAATATTCAGCCAAGCATTGCACGTTATCAACATCTAACCACATTAAAAATACTCTGTTAACATCAAGTGGAAGTTTGCAACACATTAGTAAAGTTTGAAAGTAATGTTATTTTTAATTGAAGCAGAATGACAAACATTTTTCCACTATAACCTGTAATCTCAGTAGTGCCTATTCCTATTCTTTATTTTCCTTTTTCATGCTAAACCCTGCAGGACATCCTACATTAAGGATCTTAGAAAATGAAAAGCCATCACTAAATTGAAGTAATTAAAATCTGAAGAAATTTAATGTTTGAAGAAATGGGAAGACTCTCTTCTATAATACAATCAAGAATCACAGAATGGTTTGGGCTGGAAGGGACCTTAAAGTTCATCTCATTACAATCCCCTGGCTTGTGCAGGGACACCTCCCATTAGATGAAGTTGCTCCAAGCCCTGTCCAGCCTGGCCTTGGACACTTCCAGGGATGAGGCAGACAGAAGATGAGAACAAAAAAAAAGGGAAGAGAAAACAAGGGTCCTTTAAAATGGCTTAATGAAACCTGCAGAGATAAATAGCCATATGCAGTAATAACTAAGTAATTTCCCCCGAAGTATGTTTACACAGCAAACATCTTCATGCACAATTACAGGGGAAAAAAAGGCCAACACAGAGTTTCTCCTTCCCCATTTTTTTTCCACTTCCACTTCCCACTTTTTCTCCCTTTTCACAGCTCTCACAATGTGTTAACTACTTCCTTGCTTTGTTATTGCCTCCCTCATCTTCTTTCCTGGACATAAAAGCAGGCAGTTGCTTTCTGGCATCCAAATCTCCATCTCATGACACTCCATTTCACTCAGTAAAGGAGAATCACACCTGACTGCCAGTTCTGGTAAGCCCACTTCATGTGACAAGTAATGCTCTTCTATACACTTAGTCACGCTGACCCCAGGTTAACTTAAGCCTAGTTTTAAATTTATGCTTAGTTAACCATTATTTACATTGGACTGCAATGGAACAGTGCTCACTCACAACAAGTACCACGGGAATGCACTTAAACATGGATGTTCATGTTGACAAAAACGAGCTTGAATTTTTTCCAACAGTTTTTTTCCATATGCCAAAAGCATCATTTCTTCCCAAGGACAGTCTCCTACCTCCATCATTAGAGCCTAGCTTTTTGTACATCCCTTCTCACCATAGTAGCTGGATCTCTCCTTTTAATTAGGCTGCCATCGGAACTCTCAGTTCTGTGCAGTCTTCTCCACAGAAGTGCCAATTTAACGCACAAGGAGTTTTACCATCATTAGTTTTCACTCTAATTCATCTCTGCCATTGATGTTTTGATGAGGAGAACAATTCCTCAAGAAAGTTCAGGAAAACACTATTGGTTAGCATTTTTTTCCAAGAAAATCAACCATGCTCTGTGCTTTATCAATTCTTTGAATAATTTAAATAGGGCAGCAGTGGATGAATCACAGAGTTGGAAAAGTCAACCAGACAACACCATTAATGGAATCCTATGGAAAGTGTTCTGGCTGCATCCTGCTGCTACCATCAGTGAACCTCCTCAGAAATGCAGTGTTGCTAAGCTTGAACGCATATCAGAGTATTTCAAAAGTCAACAGCAAGCTACAGTCTGGTGAACTTTGAATTCATCTACAGTGACACAAAATGGAGAGAGCACAGTTACCAATCTCATCACGATCACCAGCATTTTCCCTGCTCCTTAAGTGCTTGTATCTTGTTCCCTTTACTTCAACAATTTTTCTTTTTTATATCTGCTCTTTTCAGGAGGATCAATTTGAAAAAACAAAAAAAAAAAGCTCAGTGTCTCGCTGGGTTTATGAAGGGGTTTATTTACTCTACAGGTTGTGGGCATTTACTCAGACCAGTCACTGCTTGAACAAACAAGAGACGGTGATGGCAGCACAGAACTGGGGAAGGTGAAGTCCCCAAGAACTGGGCACATTTCTCCTCTCCAAGAGGGTTCACAGCTGGATTACACCACTGCCAGCTTTAGGCCAGCCTAGGTAGATCTCTACACCCTGCAGGCACAGCCTGAGCGATCCCCTGGGCAAAGCTTTTGGAGCATTTCACACATCAGAGCTCAAACAATGCAGCTGTCAAACGCGTCACACACGTCCCTGCCCCTTTCATTTCACCAGCCTGTCCCTCCTCATTATCTGCACGATAAACACCAACAGAAGGTGTTTTAAGCATACAGAGGCTCCTCCAGCCTGGAACCAGACCTCCAGCACAGCCACCTATTCCCTTCCACAGCATTTGAAAACAAGTCCCCAAAAATGTCAAGTCACATAAATCTTCCTGACCAGAGCAAGACTGAAAATATGAATGAGCCTTCGTATTTACACAGGACTATTTCTGCCAAGTTTTTCCACACTACCACGTCTCATCATTTGTATGATATAACCAGAAAATCCAGAATTGGATTACACGTGGCAATTCCACTTGACAGTGAGGTTTTCAGTGTGTCTTCCCAGTAACAGAAAATTTAACTTGAGGATATTGTCTCTTTTAGTAAACCACCAGGAATCTGCTGTTCTGATCAAATAAAAATATTTCAGATTGAGAATCATTTAGGGAGAGATTGTGATATGCATTTCATTATACAGGAGACCCCCTACATAATTTGCACTCTGAGCACCACTAACATAACCGTTCTCTTAAAATGTAAACATTTGCTAAACCCAGACAACAGACTGATTTTCTTTCAAGATAATTTAATTGCTGACTCATTTGCAGTGGGAGGGAAAAAAAAATCCCTGTGACTCCTTATTATATGTTTATCACTTCGCCTACAGATTTATTAAAGGCTGTCCTCTTCAGGCAGAAAAATGGGAATAAAGTATGACTCAACTCTCAGGAAAAAAAAAAAACAAACAACCAACAAAACAACACAAAACAACCCTACTGCATTGTTCTCTTTGATGAAGTAAGTTAATATATAAAAGAAAACCATTACATTAATTCCAAAATTCCCCCAGACACCACTAGTCTGAGATCTCGTGCTGTCTTGCTATTTGTCATGGGGCCAAGAATTGAGGCATAGCTTTGAGAGCATTCAGGCTACAAACCACCCCAGGTACTCTGCTTCTCAATTTCTGAGCAGAAAGAATAAATTAAAGATAACCTAACACACTTAAAAATTCGAAGGAAGGTAACAAGTGAAATACAGCTCGACCAAGAAAGTGATATGGAAGAAACCAGAAAGAAGCCAGTGTTTGTGAAATTTATACAGACAATAGCTTCTGTAATTTACCATTGCTACAGGTATGAGGACACTACCATTTAAAGCAAATTGGCATCTTTGTAGACATTTTCAAAAGCTGAAATAATCACCAAGAGCATGGAAACTCACTTCCACATGCACAGCTACCAGACAGCACTACAGTAATTTCACAGGAACCAGAAAAACTTCAGAATTAGCAGCAACTCATACACAACTCAAGAGTTATGGATGTGAACGAGCACCACAAAAAGGGAGTTAACACCAGATTTCTTTCCCACTGTAGTTCCCTATCCCTTGCTACATAATTTGGCCACCCAAATCGGTATACAGCAAATAAACTGGGAAAGGGAACAGGCAAAAAACTTACTTTCAAGGAATAGTCATTTTAAAAATTTACTTGTCAGAAAAGCAGGTTGTAGGCATGAAAAGATGATGCCATAGAGTAGCTACTTAAAGGATATAAATCTCAACAAATGACCTGGAAAATATTGTTGCCAGATATATTTATGGAGACATTGTGATGATAAATATAGTATGACAAATAATAAAATACAATTAACATATGTATTTGATAAGGAACAGGATACAGATCCTATTATTTGGAGTAAGGTTTCTACAGTAATTTAATAGGTTCCCTGAGAACAACAGACTAGTACTCCTCCAAGCCTCTAGAATCTATTTCTTGACAGAAAATACTGCTGTGATTCTATATATTCATATTTTTCGCTACCACTTGTCAACTACATGAATTCCTGAACAGTTAAAAAGGAAGAAAATCCTCCTCCAGCATGAAATTTTCGAAACATTTAAAATATTCCAGGGGTATACGCAACACAGAATGGGAAGGTTTGACTAAGCCTGCAGTTATGATCATTTTAAATCAACTTCTGTACTGGTGGTCACCTGACAGGGTAGCTCAGCACTCCCACCTCACTGTGAGCACACGCGGCCTTTTGTCCCCACCATGCTACGAGAGCCTTTGACAGCAGTGACAGCATCAGGAGTGATACAGCAAAAAGCTGGGGGGGTGGGAGGGGAGTGAGTCTCAAACCAGGTCCAAAGCAGATCACACCGAGCACTTGGCGGAGCACAGACCAGACCTGACACACATGGGACAATGAACACGTAGATCAGAGTAAACTCTGAAAAAGAAGTCAGAACTATACCCTTGGACTCTCATATTGCTCCTGTGTGGTCTCCACCCTTCCTTTATGCCAACTCTAATATTTATCAGGTCTTTCACTAAATTAATTAAACTAATTAATTCAGCAATGAGTAGTTCTCAACTGGGTGACTGAGCTGAACTGGCTCAGTGGTGGGTCCAATGTGCAGAGCTGGCACAAAGAAAACGGTGGAAACACAACTGTGGGAGCAGGAAGAAGAGAGCAGGAGCACTTCTTTCAGCAGCAGCAACCTTCTAGACTGGCTTAGCTGCAACATGAAACCACGGCCTATGGGTACAGTCTGATAATCAGTTTAACCTAAGTGCCTGCTGCCTGCCAAAAGAAATAGTCTGGCCTTCCTTCTGTCCCCCACTCTCCCTTGTGGCAACTGAGATTGGTGTAGTCATGCAGCAAAACTTACTTTTTAAGACTTGATGACTGACATTTGTAAGTGATAAATGACCTTTCTCAAATCCTGATTTCCATTCAGACTCTCCAGGGGAAGCTGACAAACTTAAACAGTATTGGAAAGCAAATTCCAAAGCTCAGGTTTCCCACCAGTGTTTGTACACACTCAGGTTTTGAACAAATGCAACTGAAAGAGTGTTTCCAGTATAGAAGTGCTTAGACTGGTACAAAACCTAGAGCTGTAGATAAAAGTATATCAGGAAACATTCGTATTCCCCAATAAGGTTAGGCTCACATTTACTCTTGCTTGAAAGCAAACACGCAGTTATATTAGACATTGTAACAAGCCATTACAACCCCTCCTGATGGATCATCAGCTAAACGTAATCCTCAGTGCCTCCAACAAATGTAACCTCTGTAACATCAGGAATTCATGCACCACTTTGAGATTTAACATCTTTATCTCCAGCTTCATCTAAGACTCCAGCAGAAGCTGTGAAGACCAGACAGACAGCTACAATATCTTCACAGCTAGAAGCGTCACTCAAGTGCAGAATCCAGAGTTTGCCTAATTGCCTTCCCATTAATTTCACATGGGAGAAGATATAAACAGACATTGCAAGCTGGCGATTAAGAAAACCTCCTTACTTGAAACCAATCTTTGAAAGAAAATTTAAAAGATGCAGCATATGACATAAAGATGCCAGCCTGTCAGATGCTTTGAATTATCAGAGCCAAATTTATGCTTTGTACTTCATCAAAATAAACCAAGTAACACCACAGATAAAATGTATCAGAGGGATTTTGGCACAGGTTACTGTTAACATAAGATGAATATTCCAATTCTTGTGTCTGAAGTCAATGGGAGTCTAAGGTGAACTCCAGTAGACCTTAGGAAAAGACAATTTTCTTAAAGGATACTGGACATGAAAATTTACTGTGGATGATTAAAATACTTCTTGCTTGAGCAATAACTTCTAGCACTCCTCTTGTGTTTCTTCCTGTGTAGACTGAGGCAACGACACTGAACACATAGATGTAAGGACTGTATTATACTCTGTGGTTTTATCTACGTTACTGTTGGCAAGTTACTGCTTTGTTCTTTTTTTTAAAGCAACCAACCATGGCACTGCCTCCTGATTTTGCATAGCACTGATGTAGCATAGATTAAAATAAATAATTTCTGTTGGGGAGTGTTTTAATGGTGACCAGCCATGCAAATGCAAAGTTACCCTACCAAGGCAGGGTGTGGGGGATAAACAGTTCTACACGGAAACACTCGACAAAAACGGTGAAAGAGCTGTTTCTCCTTTTGTTGTGCATATTCCTCTCCTTTGTTGCCATTTAAACAGCATTGCAAATCTTGTTGCAATTATCTGTAAGCTAAAAACATGTATTGACAAAAGATGCAATACAAACCACACAGTCTATTCAGGTCACTGGCTTAAAGGCATGGGAACATCATTATAAATCGACAAAGCTGGTTTGGTTTGATCCCCAGGTAATCCTTCCCTCTCACCTCCAGGCTATTCCCTCTGGAATACACACAGTTAATGCTACCACTGCCTTCCAGTTATTGATTCCAATTCACTTTGCCGTGTATAACTTCTGTTATTGCATTTTTGCTCCACGGTTTTCCTAAAAAACACTTTCAGAAACCACAAAATATAACAAGATAAATATTAATAAAATCCCACCCAAATTTAAATTTCTTCTCAGTGTGACTCACCACAGTAAGGCAAGGTGCTTTTGGCTTATTAAGTAACTAAAAATCAGACCGCCTTTTTTTTTTTTTTTTTACTCCAAGATTCTGGTTAGTTTTCAGTCCCTAACACAGCCAGACAGACAAGACAGGGCCCTTAACTGCACACAGAACCAAATGAGCAGATCACAGCACTGCTGTTTCCTGTCCTGCTCTCTGCTGATACCAACTTTCAAAACTGCTCTGACAGCCAAAAGATGGAACACTTCTGTTTTCTACTTCTATTTCCAAGAGGCATAAGTTAACTTCCAGCAATTAATTTTTTGCAATCTGTGAGGCACTTAGCTATTTCAGTTTATAAGTAAAGATACCAAGGTATTAAAGAGTTAGATGTCAGCCAACCTCATGATTATGGAGCTGAAGTTCACTGCTTCAAAATTCTACAATCTGTTCTGAAAAAACACTGAGAACCTGAACATGTATAAGGCAGGACTGGAAAGCAGATGAGTAGTTCTCTATACCACGAGTAAAGCACAAGGAGATCTTCCTTCTTTAGTAACAGAACCTGGAGAAATCCTAAACAAAGAAAAATGTATTTCAAAAAGAGAAAAAATAAGCTAAGATTCAGCATAGCTAGGGAGCCATACTGCTTGGAAAAGCCATTTTTCACTGAGGAAGTTTGTACAGTCATGCGAGTTTCTCTAGAAGAGGAAGAATGGAGGGATGGGTATGATCCCACAGAGCAGAGCAAGGCCTGGAGCAGCCAAAACAAGGGCAAGGTCCAGGGGACACCCACAGACAGGAGGCTGCAAAAGGCAAGGAGAGCAATATTAAAGAAGCTGGGAAGGAGGGCTGAGGAAACCGGAGGACTTGCTGAAGAGCAGCAGTTGCCCAAGACACGGTCAAATGACTGGGGGTGTTCGACCAGAGAGGGAGCAAAACCCTGGGACCAAAGAGCAAGCAAGGCCACGTTTCTGCTGCTCCACTGTGTGGAACAGGAATTGCCAGAGGAGATGGAAACAGACATAAAAGGTGATTCAAAAGCTTTTATTTTTCCCCTTCATTGTATTGAAGGAGTCAGGCCTGGGAAGAGAAGCGTAAGATAGAGACAGGAAGGAGGGAAGCACCATCACAAGTCAGCTGAACGCCAAGGGGAGTTGTCACTGACAGAAGGAGACATGAATGGGAAAAAAAAATACACACAATTCCTCATTATATCAGCAGTCATGGTGCAGTTCTGCATTCTTAGGGTGCTACAGGCGCTGCTTATAGAGCAACAGGACAATTCCAAAGTTTTCTCGAGCAGCAGGTATCTTTCAGGTAAAAAAAACCCTCTTCCTTCTGAAAGGCACAGAAATATTAACCAAGGGTACACTGCTCACTTGTTCTTCCTATGCCAATTTACACAAAAATATCAAATGATTTAAATTTTTCCAGAGATAATTCATCATCATGCTCAACTGACTATACTATGACTAAAATGACACAATGCTTACCCTATTTATAGAATATTTATAGAATAACTTGCAGAGGGTAGTACCATTAACTCAGCCACCACTAAATCAGACACTAAAACCAACCCTGCAAGTAAAGGCTGAACCACTGAGAAGCACCAGACCTTTGGTGTGAAAGATGTTCCTCTGAAATACACACCCACAATGGCTTTCATAGCAGCCTGGTTAGTAAGGGCTGCTTATCAATGTCACCAGTTCTTATCTTGACAGACTTCAGTCAGAGCAAAGCCATAATGTCAACCTCAGGCTTTTTTTTTTTTTAACTACATATTTGGTATTTTTTAAGAAGAAAAGTATGTAGCTAAAATACCTAAATTTAGGATAGAAAACTTCACATCTGAAAAGCACTTTTTCATAAAATGCTTGGAGTGAAAGCCCAGTAAGTCTGCCAGTCAACCATCACCCAAAATGAAGCCTATGGGATTTGGTCCACTCCCACACTGACAGAAGTTGTTTGGTTTAGCTTCTTGAAAGTTTTAAAACAGAATTCCTTCTTCAATCACTTTCAAGGGAGTGCATACCAACTAGTGGGAATCCAGTCCACCCACCAAGGGCTATGGGAAAGCAGCTAAGCATCCCGAGGCACCAGGCCAGGAAGGGAAGAATACACATTACTAAGTCCATCTTCTCTGTGACAATGGTGAAGTGGCCGAGAAGCAAAAAAAATGGGCAAAGAATTTTTATCTTCTAGTGTCCAAAATGCAAGAGAGAGTCAGTCCACAGGTTAAAGTATATTCATTGTGCCTTCTAGCAGATCAACAGGTAATGATAAAGAACACAGTCATGGTATTTTTCAAAATCAGGAGATTCGCAATCTTGACTTTGACAGAAAAACAGACATTCTGAATGTGGATATTCCCACTTCAGAGCAAACTGACTAGATCAAAACTTCCCTAGAAACAATAAGAGGCGGAAACATGCACATTCAAGGTGTCTGTTTTGTTTTTGAAACCAAATTCCAGATTTGTCCACTGAAATGACAGAAAAGCACACAGCCTAAAAAAAAAAAGTGTGAATATTTGTGTTTAATTAAAATATATTTTTTACTAATATTAGTAACTATTGAATAATAATAAAACAAGGACCAAGCAAAATGAAAATGCGGTAAGAAATTTTTTGCCGCTTGGAAAGTACCAACAATTTTGAAGTTACTCCACAAGAGATAAGAGTTTGACATTTGACAGTTGCATCAACAACGCAGAGCATCAGCACTCAAAGCCAGTCCCCTATGAAGCACACCTAGCCTGGAGATGAGTAATAGCATTTTTAGATACTTTAATTTTATTTAAAAGTGATATATATACAAGTAAAATAACTAGAAATATAAAAGCACCTAAGGTTTTGTTAGTTAATTTTCTGTGTGACATCCCTGACCTCTCCACCAGCATCACTCAGCCCCTGGGGTGTGTGACAGTGACAGCGAGTCCCAGCTCTTGTTGGGATCCTGGATTATTGACACAGGGACATAATGCGGATCACGGCCCTGCTGGTGGCACCAAAATCAATATGGCAACATCCTCCAATCTTCCCTCTACAGCCGAGCAGTTCTCTCCACTGAGAGCTGGCACAGCTCCCACCACAAACAGACAGACACTTTTTACTGGCCTAAGTTACTCCAATACTGGATCAATTCTTTCTGCCAGCAAATTCTTATTAAAATGTCTGATAGACTGTGCATATTAACAGTTTATCACTGAACAATATCAATGGATATGCTAATTATCAGTCTGACTGTACTAATGGTTAAAGTTTAGAGCAGTAAGAAGAGTTTAAT
This sequence comes from Pachycephala philippinensis, assembly GCA_013397055.1. Classification (NCBI taxonomy): domain Eukaryota; kingdom Metazoa; phylum Chordata; class Aves; order Passeriformes; genus Pachycephala; species Pachycephala philippinensis. The sequence continues at coordinate 645,962 of VWZT01000370.1, forward strand.
AAGTGGCCTATCATTCTAATTCACTTTAATATTGAAGAAATAGTGCTTTATGTTACTGCAGTTCCTTCATTGAAGTGTTTTCCAGAAATGAGAAGGGGAATTATACTAAATCCTGAGCACTCCGATAGGGAAAAACTATGCCAACACATTTTGTTTGGTAACCTGACATTCAGAGAGGGCAAGCACCCAGATCTAAACTAAACCCAGGGAGCCCGAGAGGTTTGAATTTTGAATATTATATTCAAAGTAAAAGTATTTTGAAAAATAAGACATTCTTGCTGTGGTAATGCAATCTAGACAATGCATATAAATTAAAATCTCCCCCAAAAGCCCCTTGACCAGGACCAGCAGGCAGCACACACCTACTTGCAGCACAGGTCAACATCACGAGCTCCCAATTCACAGCACAGAGCACAAAGCTCCGGCAGCAGCCAAGGGCTGCCCTCGGCCTCTCTGCTGATTCTTATCGTATAGAAACTCTGTTACCCCACACACCGGATTAGAGGGTTATTAACGTCTCCACTAATCCAAAGTACAAACCCAGGGTAGGACACAACGCCCATTCTTCTCCTATTTCTCTGCACTGTTCCTTCCCCTATACTTGGGCCCATTTTCATTTCAGTACAGGCTTTAGAATAGAAGACAAATCCTACATTAATTCCTCTCATGTTGTTCCATATGTTTATTTCTACCACAGCAGAGAAAGTAGCTCTTTTATACTTGCTTTCCACAAAACAAATCATAGATGATGTGTCTTGCATGAGTAAAGAATGCATAAGTTATTTATAATCAATACAAGTAATTATAAAAAGCCATTATTTTTCCTTAGGGGAACATACTAATCCAGTTCTATTTTGTCACATGTAATCTTAAATCAGAGGTTATGCTACTCCTTTAAGCAATAAATTCAGTGCAGACAACTAAAAACATTAAATAATTCATTTCTTGAATTTTCTCCACATTAAAATAGAACAGTTTCAAGGCACACTTTTGGCAAGTTACAAACAAAACCAACACAGATGAGAACAACAGGACAGTAATCATAGTGGTTAAAAACCCCCAAACTGGTCCTATGGCTGCCAAAGGAGGGTGGGGAGTGGAGCCATTTTAGGAGCTCCAATTCATTAGTGCAGGACACAGCAACCACTTTCAGAATCCATCCAACTTTCAGCCCGTTCCTTTATCTACAGCATCCTCATCTCTCCACAGCTAGGGAGCAGGAGAAAGACAGCAATCCATACCTCCTGTTAGACAGACTTCACCAACCTATCACACCACTAAATCTACTTGCACCCTTTTGCCTTCCTTTTAAACAACAACAAAAATATATCCAACGTGGATTTTCTAACGTACTACAAACATACAACTACCTTTCCTGGTCAAGAGGCAGCAAACATTTGTGCACTGCACAGTTCCCCTGCACACCTGCAGTGAGACAGCCTGCAAGAGCCAAGGAGAAAATTTGTTGGAAGTTGTTCTGCAGCTCTCAGAAGAACAGGCTGAAGAACAATAAACAATGGTTATTCACCACAAAGCACAGGAGAACAACCCCTACCAACGCTGACCTTACAAGCACAACAGCAGGGAAATTCACCTTCTCCTCAGTGCTCTCGAAGGACAAGCAATGACTGACCTTAATGTAGGGAAAACCCCACAATCTAAGCACCTTCATCATTAAAACTTTTAAAAGGCAGGCTGAAATCCCGAAATCCCTGAGGAGAAGCACTTTTCCATGTTACTCCACAAAAACAATAATAATAAAAAAAGCCCACGCAATTCCCTAGACATGCATAATTAAGAATACACCATTGCTCTTTTCTAACAGAGTGCTTTCCCAAGGAAACTCAACTGCTCTCTAAGAGGAGAGCCCCGGCCTAGTCCAATGGCTGGGTAAGCACCACTCCTGCAGGATTCTGCACATCTCCTCAGTTCTCCTGTATCTACATTACAACCAGCCTCAACTTAAATTCCTTGCTTTCCCCTCCCCTCCCATACAGTAAACACTGTCCCTTCAACCTCACCTTCCAAGCTAAGCATTTTTTATATGCACACAGTTCTGTAACCTACTCCAAGGTAAAAAAGGTTCACAATTCCTCTCAAACCAGAAAGAAATAACCTTTTCACAGCAGGAACCTTTAGGGAAAGCTTAGCTTCCTTCTGCACAGGTACATACCACCTTGAGAGAAGATCTGTTATTTTCTTTGTCTTTTCCAGCAAAGGAACGCACTGTTCACACTGCACATCCCGACCTGAACCTTCTTAGGTGCCTTTTCGAACACAGCCAAACATCCCCCGCCGTAGCCAAAGCAGTGAGGGCGTCCCACCCGGCGGATCCACGTCTACCTGGATACACCGCCAACCCTTCCCCTCCTCCCCTGCCAGGGCGGGGAGGCCTCGTCCCATCGAGGCTGGGCTCCCGTTCCCCGGCAGCAGCGCGTCCTCCCAGCCAGCGTTATCCCCGCTCCGTGCGCGCCGGGAGCCGCCCTTGCTCCACATTTGCAGCCTAAAAAGCCAC
>VWZT01000370.1:648596-668460 GCA_013397055.1 Pachycephala philippinensis
CGCCTCATCCTGACAGCGGCCGCCGGCGGCGGGAGGGGAGGACGGGCAGGAGGAGGAGAAGCAGCAGCAGGAGGAGGAGCCCCGCGCAGGCGCCCACGGTGAGACACGGGACCGGCTGCGGCCGCCGAGCGGGGAGGGAGCGGGGCCGGGGACCGGGAACGGGGACCGGGAACGGGGACTAGCACTGGGAACAGGGACGGGGACTGGGAGCAGAGATAGGGAACAGGAACCGGAACCAGGGACTGGGAATAGGGACAGAGACCGGGAACCAGAGACAGGGACAGAGACAAGGAACAGGGACCGGAATCGGGACCAGGGACCAAAATACTGGGAACAGGGACCAGGGACGGGGACTGGGTACAGGGACAGAGATCGGGACCGGGAGCAGGGACAGGGACCGGGGACAAGAACTGGCAACAGGGACTGGGGACAGGGTGAGGGTGGCCGTGGCTTCTCCCGGGTTCCTGCCCGGGCTGGCCCCTCATCCCCAAGGGAGAAATCCCCGGGCCTACAGCCCGAGGGCATAATTAATATTTATTATTCAGGAAGTCGCTTTGAGCAACACCAACAAATTCTGCCCTATAATCACAGAATCATTGAGGTTGGAAAAGACCATCATCGAGTCCAGCCTGAGGCTGATCCCCACCTTGTCACCCCGACCTTGGCACTGACTGCCACATCCAGTCGTTCCCTGGTGTGATGACCCACCCTGAAGGGGATGGAAGCACCCAAGATTCATAAATCCCCATGGACAAAAGGAACCTCAAAGGTCAGAGGGTCCGCAGACAATCAGAAAGTTTTATTAGTAAATTACACACTTGACATGGAAATTGGTATGTTAGCCCCTGGCCTCCTGTTAGTTGTCACACTTGTCACACTGACAATGCAGCTGTGACCCGGGTGGGCAGTGGAACGAGCCTGTCCTGCCAAGGGGTCCCTTCCCCAGCACCCTTGGTTGGGCTGTGTTGATGGAGGTTTAGTCCTTTGATGGGTTTTAGTCCTTCCACCTAACTGGGAGAACATGTCTGAACTCCAGGTTTTACCAATAAAATAGTAGATCTACATCATTAGAACACATGTGAAATCACAGAAGGCAGAGTTGGAGGAGAAATTACAGCACCAAGTCCTTTCAAGGGCAGGATCTGTTACAACTCACTTTTCTTATCGCTTGCATACCCTACGATGAGTCACTTTTAAACTGAGTCTCACGTGTTGCCACAGTCTTTCAAGCCTTGCTGCCAAAATCCATGGTATGGCGAGGCATGGGATTCTGCATTTCCTATTAGATTTTTGCTCAGTTAAACCAAATGCAAACCTGAAATAGGGAGTCTTTGAAAATTATTCCATTTTGCCCTTTTTGATCAGTTGAGGTAAATCTTCTCAGTCTTTGCCATTGTATAAAGCAGGCTTAAACTAAAGACTTAATTTTTCAGTGTTCCCAAATTGAGACATGTATGGCTTTCTTCATGGAAATTTGGAGGACCCAGAAGTGTCAGCTGCTCACAGAATTGCTGACTTAGTGACAGGTGATCAAAGGATGAAGCATCTATCACTTGAGGTACATTTACAAATTTCTTAGCTCCTGCTTAGGCTTTTTTATAAGTAGCTGGATGTTACAAGAATTCAGTGCATGAATCTCCCTGAAAATCTAGTCCTGAGTGTAGGAACTGAGCTCTTGGAACTCCACCCTGGTGTGTGTTCATATGGGTACCCCAGAACACCCATATTAGCAGCTAATTTCATCTTGTTCACGTTGAGGCAAAACTCTGACACATTTTGGTTGGTCCAGGATCAAACTCAGTGCAGCATCACTCCTGCTCCAAAAAGTAAGTGAGATAATATCAAGCTTGATATCTGTTGTACCTACAAGTGCTTGTTAAGGGATGAATATGATTTCACTTTCATCACTTCCATAGACAGGATATAGACTATTGGAATTGCAGCATTTCCAAGTCTCTATCAGAACTCCTGAGCTTATATTCTGAATGGGTTTTATATGTAGTTTGAAGAATAGAAAAACTCTCAGGGGGCTTGTACTTTTATTTTCCCTTCTTGTTCTTCAATTTAGAGCTGTACGAGCTTTTTAGGTGTGGTTCTTACTTAATCTTTCTTTTCTGGACAGTAATTGGACTTGACAGAGGTGAAGGTTTATGTAGTATCTAACAGAATGTCTTCTAACCTGGAACAATTGAGTAACTTCCTCTGTGCCTCCCAAAATGTCCCATTTAATTCCACTCACTTGTAATTCTCATAGCCTTGATCTCAAAGGATTTCCCAACATGACTCAGCTAAGTCTTAAAAGAGGTAAAGAAGGTTTAGCAGCAGTTTTCAGTCAGAGGAGCAGCAGAGAGCAGAAGTCCTGAATTCTGGTCCCCGTGGTGCAAATGTTCGACAAGTGCAGTATTAAGGAATCAGTGACGCAGGTGAGCAGAGACTATTTCTGGAATAAGCTTCTCCAGAAATAATGCTCCTAAAATCCCATGAATTTTTATTAAATTTATTTGGCCTAAAAGCCTCACATGGGCATTTCCAGCACCAGCACCCCAAGCAGCAGACACGTGTAAACGGAAGATGCGTCTTCTTGGAGAGCGTGTGCTGTGTCAGTACAGGTGGAGGAGTAGCTGTCACCTTGCATTCTGCCTGAAATTTAATCCTGCAGGCTCATTGAAAAAGAGAAGTTTGCAGGTTTTGTTTGAACACTAACATCCAGGGACAAGCAGCGAGTGTGAGCACACAGTGGTTGATGAAGACCAGGAGGAACCTGAGGGGGACTGAGGTTGTTTGCTTGCAAAGGGCACAGTGAAGTAATTCACATAACATATCTAGGAGAGAAGAGGTATTTTCATTTTGCTTGAAAATAAAACAAATAAGTGGAGAAAGAGCTTATTAAATCTGTTTTCCTGATAGATCTGTCTTATGGTTGATTGACTTGTATGCATATGGGTGCTCAAGTTCCAGATGAAACTTTCCCTGCTTATTTTTCGATCATGTAGAAAGATTTTTCCCTTTCTGTGTCTTTGCTTTTGCCTTTTTTTTTTTTCTTTACTTGGGGCACTTTAACCTCAACTGAGGCATCTATTTCCACGAGGCTTTGAAGAATGTAATTATCATTGTCCTTATCTGTGACACTAGTCCCAGATCCTGAGGCTGGTTGACATGTCCCAACTCCATGTCAGGACAAGACCCAGTTACATACATTGGACTTGCCACAAGGTGCACAGCTTTGGGGGGAGTCCCTGCACACTCCAGCAAGCCCCTCCTTGTGGGGGATTAAAGGGGCAGGGCTGGGATCAGGCTGAGAAAGAGCATGATCCCGAAAGCTTTGTAGTCACAGGAAGTTTGGCTAATAAATACAGAGCTAATTCCTTTTGTTTTAAGCGATACAATATGGGAAGAGAAATACAAGATACTGTTGTTTTATATGACTACTAAGCCAATTCTACGAAACCCAGAGTCTTTAAAAAGATAAACTGAAGTTCTGGACTAGCAAGGCCAAGTGTGCATCTGGTGTGAATCCAGTGGAAACAGGCTGATGTGTGGGAACTGCAAAGCTGGCCTGTAGCACAGAATCAAAATGGAGCTCCAAAAGGCCCTCTGAAGTGTTGTTCCCCAGGTCTGCTGCTTTACTGGCCATGAATAACTTGGATTCTGTTGTGCCCTGTATGGTGGGAGCTTGCAGTGAATTACAGGCCCTGCTCCCAGTGTAGCTCATCTCTTAAACCACCCACCGCTTAATTCAATTAATCCAAGAAAGCTCAGTAACGAGGTGGATTTGGGAAGCCGCTTTGTGGGTTGCTAAGGCTAAGCTCCACTGCACCCACAGGGGAAGAGAATTGCAGAACTGGGGGCCCTCTGCCTCAGCAAGTTGGAGATTTCATCTCCCCCACCTACTCTTCTACCTGGAGGTGTTACACAGTAGGGAGTTGGGAACAGTCTCCATTGGCCAAACCATGCAATGACGTCATCTTTAGAGGAATGCAACAAGAATGTTTCAGATGTTAAAAGGAAACATGTGACCAGGAAAAAAAAGTGTGTTTTTAATTCCAGGTGAAGCCCAGGGAAGCAGAAGTCACACACATCTTTAAGGAGGGACTCGGTGGTGCAGGACAGCGAGGTTTGGCTTCATTCCAAAGGCAAGTAACAGCCTTGTCCTGCTCACAAAAGAGAAAAACAGAATTTATTGCTTGCACTTTATGTATTTCTGTTTTATATTTTGCCAGATTTTGTCTACAGTTTTTCTCACTTTTTTTAATTGTTAAAATAAAGTGTTCAGTTTCCTAATTTTTAAATGTTTATTTTCATTCTGTTGAGATCAATGGGTCATTAGCATTAAGTATTGGTTCTGCAGCTTAGGAGTGTTTGTAGGCTTTGGTCCTTTCTTTTTAAAGCTTTTGGAGAAAATTTACATTCATCTAAGTATTACCATAAAGAGGCTGGTTGAAAATCCCAAATTAGTCATGCTCTTTGCTTCGAAAGTTATTCTGGAATGCAAGGAATTCAGTCTGGAACAATTACATTATTTGCAATGGTAACTTCTTAGCGAACCCTGGAATAGTTTATGTGGTTAAAAATCTTTTCAAGAGCAATTGAAAAATTATGTTATCCCATCCATTGTTTAAAGGATTCCATGTGGTGCAGTTCTTTGAATATATGGGAAGAAAATGTAGCCAAAAAAGAAAATTTGGCAGGCAAAAAATCGAAGTGCTTGCATTGGCCCTAAATCCAGATATATACACGTTAATGATCTCATTTGAAAGATGTCTATATTAAGATCTGAAAGCTCTCTGTGTTCCCAAGGGACAAGCTCATTGAATGTTGTGATATACCATGAAACAAAACAATTTTTCTTACTGCAAAATAACCAGGGAATCAGAAATTCAGTCTGTGTGAGTAACAAAGGGCACATTAAGAACAAAATCTTTTGGGTAACCTTGCTCAGCAGTACATCAGAATTGCCATTGCAGGGAGGCACAGCTCTGCTTTGTGCTTACACTCTCCTTCCTGGGAAGATCTAAAAATACTCCATACCCCATTCAGACTCACTTTACCTGCACTAACTAAGTTATCTGCACACACTGCAATACCCAGTCCAGCATCTCCACTTGAGTCACTGCTGAAGGCAGACTTGGACAAAGGCTCCCTCGTGCCAGCTCTGTTATTGCTGCAGGATGTCACAGCAGAGGAGAGAGGCACCAGCAAGGCCCGTGTCAGTCACCACACATTTCTCAGACCTCACCAAGATAACCCAACGTGGTCCAGCAGCGGGGACAATGAGGGCAGTGGGACCCCAGAGAGAACTCTCTTGTTTTCCTCTGTCTTCATGAGATTATGCTTTTCTTTTAAAAACCTAAAATAACAACAGGGTTTCTGCTTCTTGAGGCTGTTTTACATGTGAGTATTGCCTGTAGTAGCATTTCTCTGAGCAACAGCCCGTGTGAGCAGTAGCATCTCGTGCACTCAACTCCCTAATCTTGAGACGGCTGGTTCGTTAACCTCGATGAGATGAGTCATGTCAGATCTGCAGGACTGGGCCATTTATCCTATTTTCTTCCTCTGAGGCACAAGCAGCTCAGTTATCCCATAAATTCTAATGGTTTGCAATGCCCACTTGCCAAGAGGAGGGAGTGTTGCAAGTACTGTAAAATTCATTGTCCCGTGTGTGTCGTATTAAATGGTGTAGCCAAAAGATTTCCATGTTAAGGCTTCAACACCAATGCTCATTTTGGAGTGTTTTATTCATCCAAGCACTGTTAACCCTCAGTTTGTCCCTTTCAGAATGTCTTTGGAGACATTTAGAAGGACAATGCCCAAGAAGACTGAGCAGTCTTTGTGTAAACAATGGACCAGGCAGCTGAAGAGTTGCCATAGGATTTCAGGGGATCACCAAATCTGTGCAAATTCTTCAGCTGAGCAAGCCCACCCTCTGAACTGTTTAATCCAGATAGGATTGCTGGAAAGTGTAATTCAAGGTCTTCCTCCAGGTGGGATTATTCAGTGATTTCTGAGCCTTTTCTGGGGCTGTGCTGATTTCTGTGTGGCCAGAGGTGGTCCAATCCAAATACTTATCAATACAAGTTTAAATCCCACATTTTAGGTCAGTAGGTACATCCAGCTAGTCCAGATGTTTCTTGTCAGTGCCACCCCATCCTTACGCATCCTTTTATTCCCTGTTTTCCCTGATTTCTCCTAAATGCTACAGTGGTCTCTCTATTTGCTTCTTTATTTTGCTGGAGTGCCTTTTCCAGACCTATGTCCCTTAGATGCAGACACACAAAATATTTTGTACTTCTATGGCACCTTCCATTAAAGAAAGAGCCTTTTAGAAGAGCTGGAAGAGAAGGAATTATCTCCATTTTACAAGGCTGAGCAAACCCAGAGAGACAGCCTGATTTGCCTGGGGATGCACAAAAATCAGCAAAAGAAAGGAAAAAACCTTAACATTTATCTCCAATCTCCCTATAGCTTTTTTTGCCATAACGTATATTTCCTTTTCTTATTCATTACATCTTTAAAAATACCAAAAATCTTCTGACCTTCTATGAAAAATAACTGAAGACAAACATCTGGTGTAAGATTAACGTTTCTTAGCAGGCAAAAAGATCAAACAAACTAATTTTCTATAGAATCTCAGCAAAAAGGTTTGCTGCTGAGATAGCTTCCCTGCCTCACTCTGGCAGCATTAAGAAGCTCCTTTCTCCTCTGAGACCACAGGAGGTTTCACATTATGTTGTTAACCTCCCTCAGATCATCCCCTCCATGCACAATCCCAGTCACATTTACATGCAGACATAATGTCACTCAGCCCACTTTGTGCCACTTACATCTCCCTTGTTGCTATGGGGAACACTGATAAGGAACCAATTAGCAAATAAAATATTTGAGGCCGAATGGGAAAGCCACTGCTTGGTGGATTTGCGTGTCATGGGAAGCGACATTTCATTTGGCATTTGTCCTTACCTAGCTGAGCTTCTTCCGCTGCAGCCTCGGCTACATTCTGTGTAGTCAAAACATGCTCTTCTTGGGATTTAGAGGCTTAGACGTGCAACTGTATCTGACCCCGGGGAATTTTCACAGCTCTCAGGAGAAGTGGGATTGCTTGGAAAGCGCTTTTGCGGCTTTCAAAGTGCCAAGAGCACCATCCAGTGCCTGAGCTGAGTAAACACACAAGAACTCGGCGGCGTTGGGACAGAGGCAGCTCTGCACATCCTTCCAAGGTCCAGCTGCAGCTGGTGGGGTGCACAAGGAGTTCATAGAAAGAGGCTACAGTCAGTTATACAAGAACTTCTAAGGGAGTTGTCAGCCTTTCAGGAGGGCAGCAGACAACCTAGAAGGTCACATCTTTTAAAGAAGAGCTGTATTCTGAGTTGGAGTTACTGACTGAGGGAGCAAAAGATACAAGGAAGGAAGGAGTGGAGGTGGCAATAGATGGGGCTGGTTAAGGAAAGTAGGTGAATTAAATCCATGATGGAAAGGAGCTACTGCAGAGAGAGAAAACTGGGCCAGATACTTATCCTGTTATCCTTCCCCTTTGCAGAGTTGAATCAGCAGAAAGAGCCTAGGAGGGTGCACTGGCAGCTGAGAAAATAAGGGAGAAGTGACCTCAGCTTCCACTGCACAGTCTCAACAGCCTGGTGTTGTTTGACAAATGTAGGCAGTCCTGGATTTCAAGAATTAAAATAATTGGGGAAAAGGTTTTGCACAGATGTGTGCAATAAGTAGTAATTTTTACTACATATGGCTAGAGGCTGTTAGTGGGCTAGAGAGAAGGAACTAATAGGAGAACAAGGAGGGCACAGGCAAAAATTAATGTTATCTGTAAAGAAGTGAACCCAAATAGATGTCCAGGAAAAAGGATGCGACTTTTCCATGGACTAGTAGCTGTGCAATAATCTGTGGAAACTCTAGGTAACCAAGGATATTTGAATTTGGTATATTATGAACCGGATATTTCTTAATCAGAGATGCAGAGCGCTCCAGTTTAGCACAATATTTGTGGTAACATATCACTAATATATCCTCCCTAAAACAAGACTTTGGGCATAATTTAGAAATGCTGTAATCCAAGACGGCTCCTTTGTTGTGTTCAGTGTTCCCAGGAACAGCTTAGCATGTGTTTGTCTTACTCTTTATATATTGAACTTGCAGAGCAAAAGTCACTTCTTTGATTAATATTAAGCAGGGTTTTGTTTGTGCCCTGTGGCAGAAGTGCCCAGATGGAGTGGGTTGAGTACTGAAAACACGAGAAGCATTTAATGTTCTGTGGAGCTCTGTTAAAGTTGTCTGAATAGAACATCTGGTATCAAATCTTTGGATAAATCAGCTTCTGCAAGTACTTGGACCTGCTCTGGGTCTGTGCTTTGTTCCAGCTTTACATCCCCTCTCTTCCTTCCTTGTTGCTAGAGCCAATAGATGATGGTTTATTGCCTGGTGCAACCCATTAAAGTGCCTTTGTTGGGGCTTGGCAATTAGTTGAGCAAAAAGAGTGTAAAAATCACTTTGACATCTGTGGGGTTGAAATGGCAACACCGACTTCAGATTTCCCTGAAAGGTTTTTTATCTGTCCACAAGGTGATGGAGAAAGAAGAAAGAAAGGTTATCCAGAGGCTCTGGGGAGATATTGTCTGGTGTGTCTGCAGAGTGGGACCCTGTTTGAGAGCTTTCATCTGTATAAAATGTGCCTGCCCACCACAGGGCCCTAGTGGGGATAGATCCCTGCAACACCTCCCTGCCAGGGAAAGCGAGTGCTATCCCTCTGCTCAGCACTGCCCAATGCCACTGCCAGTCCAGCCTCATGTGCAAGAAAAACTCCTGCAGAGCTGAGGGATGTGAAGGGAAAACGGGAGCTGTTGGTGTGTCACAGGACTGATGCCGCTCACCAGATGGAGGTGCCCGTATTTCAGTCACACAGTGCTCCACAGCCTTCCCAAACCCATCCCACTGCTGGGCACAGGGAGGAAGGACAGGCTCTCACATCACCAGCTGTGACTGCAGAGGCAAATCAAGGGCTGGTGCATATGGACCACCCAATTTAGAAGTGTTTGAGATGAATCCTTTCACTTTAGGAAGTGTTTCAGCTGAGGAAGGCTGAGTACACACAGCTACCATTACTCTGGCTGAGACTTTGGACATCTGGCTTCACTCTTGGACAGATTTTCCTATGAGTGGTGTTTTTCCCTGTCAATTTTACCGAATTTACCTGCTCAGAGGCTCTGACTCCTGGAGCTATGACCAAAGCCATGAAAGACCACCAAATGGGAATTCCTAAATTGCACTCAGAGTGTTGTGAAGCAACTGTTTCATGTGTAGTAACCAAGAAAAATGTCTCACAATATAACATTTTATGCTACTAAGAAAATAAGGTATTTTGAGTTATATTCCTTTAAGATGTCTTGCTATGTTTAAAGGGCTGGTTTTCTTCTCTTTTGTCTTGTTTTCAGGCTTGATACATCAAAAAAACTTCAGAGGAGTTATTATTGCCTTACACCAATGGTAAGGCGAAAGGGAAGCAAGTTATTCATGTTTAATGTTGTTTTGTGCCAGATGTTTTGCTGGTAGAAATCCATAGCTCCACAGGCACCAATTTCTTCAGGATCTGGAATGTCTGACACAATTTCTTTCTCCTTTCTGGATGGTCTGTAAAGGAAGCTGCTTGATTTTGCAATATTGAATATTCACGCTGAGAAGTTATAAGCAAAAACAAAATAATGAGAGACAGGGTCTCTAATAAGCTTCCTGTCACATGAGGCTCTGGTTCTGGTGAAGCAGATGTGGTTGCTGACTTGTTTCCAAAATGTTTGTTGAGTGGTGATTAGATTCTGTCATACTGATGTTATATCTCTGTGATCTCATTCAATACAAGTAGTTCTGCAAACAGTGAAATATTTTTTTCCTATGGATTTATATCTTGGATTCTGTTTAGGCATGGATTCTCTGATGTTTAATGGGGACTGAGTTCATTTTAGCCTGTTTCTTCAATGAGAAATGAATAATCTGTCTTAACTTGGCTGTCTATTTTCACAGAACTTGCAGGAATTAAATGTCATAAGTTTTAAAAATCTGAGTGGGAATTATGAACCAATCCCAACATTATTTGGGGCCGATTCAGATAAACAAACATAAACACGAGTCTCATTTTCTTATACAAGCAAAAGGTAAGAATCAATCTTTGTTACTTTGTATTTCCACATTACCTGCTTGATTCTGTTCTGGTTTATTTGTGATCAATCATAGAAGATACGCTTTATTTATAAAGCTGTGTGAAATATGGGACTTTTTGCCACATTGAACGCATATTAAGACATCATTAATTTATACTTGTTACAGGCCACACAAGAGGTCACATTCTCTTTGTATTGTCCTTGCTGGAGCATGGGAAAGAGGTGACATGTATTTTAACTTACATGTTTGCACAGGCAAGTGCAGAGAAAATTAATTCTGAAGGAAAAATTATCTATTCTATCACCCCTTCTGGAGAAGGAAATGTAGAATTAAAAATTATCTTTTGGGTTGCTGAGTCCAATCTTCTGCTTCTGCAGTGGGCCAAGTTCCCAATCTTTTTCATAAACAGCTTGTGCTATTCAAAAATATGCTCTTTCCTCCTTGTTGTCTCTCCTATCCTCCCAGTTTCCCACTTTATTTGGTGTTTCTTCCAGATTTTCCTTCTTTTGATGGGAAAAAACCCTTCTAATTTCCACGGTCAGTTTAGGCATGTTTTTCTTGTTCTGTGAAATGCCTAAAAAATTCGTTACTGCAGGTAGCCATGTCTGCATAGGGAATAAGGGAGAAAAACCCTTATAAGAGGACAGAAAATCTACACTTGGGTAAATCCTTAAGACTCAAGTCTGTTGGCAACTAGGCTTTAACAGCACTTAGCATGAAGTGTTTGTGTATCTAATACTACCAGGTTTTTCTGGGACTCGCAAATGAATCATTTAGTAATGGAAACTGCATGTGCATGTTTTGGCTTCTGTAGGTTCATGTGATAGAAAACTGTAAGAGTGTCTGTAGGGATCACAACTGCCCAGCTTTGTGTCATAGACCCCGTGTCTTAACAGGACTCAGAAATTCCCATTTAGCTGAGTAGAAGAGAGAGAACAGAGTGGCAACTCTCAGCTTTTATTGCTGATGCTTTGTAAAATAACATTTATGGTCTGTAAATTCAGTTCTGTGCAGGTCTGTCTGACTTAAGATTTATTACACCACTTCATATTTGTGCATCTCTCTCCAGTTCCTGGATATGAAAGAAATTAAAGGTCCAAAAGGTTACCTTTATGTTAATAGATCCAGATATACCCAATATTTAACTTCCCTGGCCAAAGGAATTGCATCAAGGGCTGGCTTGTCCTGTTAGCATGTGACAGTGTCAGCCCTGTGTGCTGCAAAGCTTCATGGAGCCTTAGAGAATAAAAAAAGAAAAAAGCCAAGTGTATGCTCAATGGAAAACAGATGGAGTTTTCATTAGATATTACTTTTAATGATCTGCTTTAAAAGTAAAGATACACCATTCTGAGCAGAAGGGCCTCATAATAGCTGTGTTTGGGTCCCAGGCTCATTAACTTTGATACAGATAAGCAAGACTGCAAGATCTTTGTATCATTAGAGGTTCCAGTCAAGCTTGCCTACCATTATTAGAATTCCAAACACAGCAGAACTATTTTGGAGCCTTAACAATAATTTATCCTGAAGATGTATCTTTATTTAATGATTCAGGGTTGTTATTACGGGCCTGGCAGTCAGTTGCTCAGTTTCTGGAGTATTACCATTTAACCTAGGTCAGGATAAAAATCCTGGAATATTCATTGCAGGGCAGACCTTAGGGCCTGTTCTTTACAGTCCACTTGGGTGTGACTCTCCCAAATGGTGTCACTGGTTGTGAGAGGTGACTCCAGCAGTCTAGAAAACCTGAAGATCCCTCCTAAAAAGATGAACCCTGCAATCTGTGCCTGTAGGCACTAAATCAACTTTTGACATGTAAAGAACAATGCAATCCCAGGGTTTTAGGAGCAGATGCTTGCTGCCAAACCACAAGAAATGCTTTTGTCTGGAACTCATGGAGCAGTAACATAGCAATGGAGGGTGTACCCTTGTCTGTTATTCCCTCTGAGCAATTTCTCAGAGACATGTTACCAGGATTCAGATAGATTTCATGGAATTAGGAGAGAAATAGGCTTTAATTTCCTTACAAAGGGAGGGAGAGACAATAGAACTCAGCAAAACATGTGGCGTTTTTTTTGTTTCTGTCTGAGGGTTATGCAAGCAAAACCCAGTGCCCATCTTCAGCCAGTACTCTCTAAAGTGAGACTCACGTGAGAAAATTTGTGGTACCTTTCTTCTGGTACAAGTTGATAAAACTGCTTTATTTCCTCTGCATATGTGTAAATACAACCTTTGTCTTCAGCTGATCTCCAGCTGGGGAGCGCAAATCAGAATCCAAGTTTCTCAAAGTTCAAGGAAGTTTGGAGCTGATGTTCTGGTTCACTGCCACCTCTGCAGAAAATTACCTGCATGAATAAAAAAGAAATAAACCTCTTGCTTTCATAAGAGAGGGACTAGAAGGATCAAGTCCAGTGACAATCTATCACAAACTGCTAATTGTTCTGTTCTGAAACCAGGTTTTTCCCTCTCTGTTAGATAATTTCTTCAACTTCCAGACTAGAGTTATTGCTTGACTAGTTTGTTCACATATAGTATTGTGCCAAAGCTGCCTTTTAGTTTAGATTATTATAAACAAAGAGAATGTATTAGGTTTCCTCTGCTTTTTGTGTCTTTCAGAAAAAAAAACAAAAAAAAAAAACCAAAACCAACTTGTATTCAAGGTCAAATTATTTCCACATACAATTCAAGGGCAGGGGCAGAATAAGCAAAAGGAGCAGATGGTAAGTGAGTGCTTTATGTTTAGGTTTGTGTACCTTAGTTAGAATGGTCCAGCTCTTTATCAACAGCATTCCTGCTCTTCTGATTGCTCCTATTACCTTATGTCCAATTAAATGCAGTTAATTTTCTTTCTTTGTGATTTGAAGACATCAAGCATATCCCCTTGCTACGTTGCCAGAGTGAAAAAACCAATACTTCTTATACAATTTTTTCTTTCTTCTTTAGCCATTCATTGGCCTTTTCCTGATTCAGTGTATCTTTCTGAGCATAGGTGGCCAAACCTGAACACCACTTGAACGAGCCAGTTCCATCATATTGGTGATTCCAGCACAGGGTGAGAGGTTCCCACTGTAGTTTGTGAAGAATTTTCACAGGATGAGTTCTCAGCAAATTCTAAGCAGGTGCCTTTCCAAGGTATCTAGTTATGCAAAGCTCAGTCACCCAAGGGGAAACTTGTCCTAAGTAAATAACCTGTATGGATCAATGCACACCTGAAGTGACAAAGGGCTTGCTTTGTCCACGGGAATTAACCCCTGAACTGCTCAGAGTGGCAGCACATTGTGTCTGGTACTCCTTGGTGCCACGGTGTCTGTGTGTGCACAAAGAGCACCAGCTAAAGCTGTGGGAATTACTGCTGCAGTGTTTCTAGCAACTTCTCGACAAGGTAAATTGGTATTTTGGCAGATCTCTGCTGCACCAAGTGTTCCACCAGTGAAGAATTCTGGAGGAGTGATAAGAGGAAATACAAGTGACCTCCAGAGCAAGGTACTCCTGTTGAAAAGTTGAGTCATTTAAGATCCAATTTTAAGAGGTCCTGGATACCTTCTAGAAGTTGCTTCCTAAAGCATCTGCATGTCAGCACCCTACATATTTTAAACTGAGCATGCAAAACCCCAGCATGGATGGGCACCCTTCAATGTGGGGGCCTACGTGACTCCCTTTAGTCACTTGGCAACACAATAATAGAAATAGGAACGTGGGATTTCTTATGTCTATTGTGTCCATTAGAACAATACTGCTGAGAGCAAATGAGACCAAAGGCCTGGCCTTCAAAATATATGACTTGAAAAGAAAGCTGCATTTTTTTGGTAAGGTCCAAATGTATTTCATTCAGCTTTGCTGCTACTCCCAAAGTTTAGTTGTAAACAAGTCAACATCTGGGTAGCACTGCCTGTAACTGTCTTCATCATCACCAGGAATTACTGGCTTCACAATGTTCTGTGTGTGCAGAAAACAGCTTGTAAGAGCTAACCTGAGCAAACTCTTATAACTGAAGAGTTTAAATATCTTCAATGACCAGTCTGCAATGTAGCCACAATCTTTAACTTTACAGATATAACCCTGAAGTCTTGAAATTCTGCATTTTAGCCCTGCAGAGTTCTCTGATTCTGTCTGCTCCCATCAAATTCCCATGCTGACTCTTTGTCCAGACAGGTCAACTGTCCAGAGCAATGATGTATGAGCTGCTTTTGTGGGAGGTGAGTGTGAACTTGAGTAGAACTCACGTACAGCTATAAAGGGTTTTGTAGCTATACAGCAATAAAACTTTAAAAATCATACCTGTGTATCATAAATAAAATGCAGTAAGCTGTCAGGATTATCATTACTCAGTGCCAAGTGACAAAATAATATTGCACCTGAATAACTTCTGTTGAAGTGACAGGTTGTTTTCTCACTGCATGGTTGGCATATCCTGGAGACTTCGAATTCTGCACTGTGGAGGCTGAATTTATTTGAATTAATTAATATTTAAAATGTTCTATGCTCCTGATTCCAACCTCAGTTCTCAAAACCATGACAGAAAAAAACTCTGGAACAAATAGCCACTGAATTCCAGTACGGACAGGGATCCACAGAATGGGACAGAGAACTGAGAGACTCCCAGTTTGTGCACAGCTGATACAAAGCCAGGGTTTGGAGTTCATGGCTACTAACAGGATGAGACGGGAACATGACCTGTGCACTCTAAGAGACAGAGGACGCCTAGAGAAGACCACATTTTGGAGGAGTTGATAGACTTCACTGGTTGTCTGCTTTCTTCTTCTTGGAAAGGCCATTCCAAAAAGCCTTTACAAACTTCCCAGCATGGTGGTAAGGGGAGGTGCTCGGTGTGGAAGAATAAAATAGAGTGCTCTTGCTGCAGAGCTGCTGTTCTCTTCTGCTCCTAAATTGTTCCTGCTCCTAGTCAAACCCAAGCTTGCCAGCTGATTCATGGCTGATTACCACATGCTCCCAGTTTCCTTTACACTTGCCTGGCACTTCCTCATCCTCCCAAGCAGAAATCTGGACAGAGCACAGAACAGCCCCTTACCAACGACCTGGCTTCAGGCACAGAGACACAGCTGCACCCCCACAGTGTGAGCAGCACCAGGATGTGGCATGGCTTGAGCTCTGCAGGCTCTGAGAGCTCCAAAAGGCAGAGACAGTGTGTGTTTCTTGGCATTCTCACACCTCTCTCTTAACTGGGTGTCCCTGATGGCCTCCTTCATCAATCATTAATAAAAGATACTTCTGAATAAATACTTTCTCTGTTATCTTCTCCAGTACTAAGGATTCCGTTTGCATGAGTCTGTGCCTTTACGGTTCTTCACCAGTGACAGAAATTCATCTCTAGGCCAGATTTTATGAATGATGTTCCACATTTATTGGGTATTATGACCCCTTTTTGGATGATACAAAGTCAAGTCTAGGCATCTGTCTTTAGTTCTAACACTATTTTTCTTCTCTGATGAACAGTGTATTGCAGTCTATAGATACCTGTAATTTACAACCTTTTTTTGAGTTTAAAGTAAGATCATGATTAACATTTTGTATGAAACAAGGTGGTGAACAGGAGAGTTCATTGACGTTTCAACCCTGGAATCACCCAAACACTCTTTTACATTCCAAATAAAATATTTGGTGGGTTTCACACCAGTCTTTTACCAGTGAATATCACAATGTTGCTGTTAGGAAAAACCGAATTTATTAAGGTAGTATATTTTAAAAATTGGCTCCAGCACTACACAGCTGGCAGCAAGGAAAAAGTAATCTAAGGCAGCATGTAAAAAACTGTTCTCTAGTTAGACTGTGAATTTTCCAATAACTGCCTCCACCAGACCACCCTATGACACTGATTGCAAGCACAGAAAGCCTGATTGTTCAAAAGTCATATAAATAAAACGTAGATGTTGAAATGCCAACCTCCCACTATTCACTTTCAACCTATTCTTTTCATCTTTTTCTGCTTGTTTTACTTGTTTCTTTCCTGGTGTCCTTCCTCTCACTGATGTTTTCGTTCACTACCACCCCCTTTGCCTCCCACAACCAACTCTAGCTTTTAGCTTTCATGGCAGAACAGGAACTGGAACTGTTCAAAGATCTTTTAATCTTTCACGTCCTGTGCCATTTGCACAAGGACAGGCTACTCACTACTCAGAAATGAACTACAAAAATAGGAAAAATAGTAGATTAATTAACCTGGATCACCAAAAACCCCAAGAATCTCTCACTCCTGTTGTCTTGAACTAAAATACATGAAGCACTTCCTGGTTTATAACATACTTTCTCTAAAGGATGTTTTCTAAAAGACAGTGTCAATGTGGTGTCATTTCTTTGGCTACTTGGGTCCAAGTTTTTGTAAATGTCTCTTGTTGTAGGCTGAAATGTACTACGACTTTATCACTATTTTCCTTACTAAAAATTAAACAAATTGCTAAGAGTTCCACAAACCCATAATTAACTTCCCCATTGAGAACAAAAAGGATGTATTTTAAAAATGCTTTTATTGCCTTAGTAATGCATGTTACAAAAAAAAAAGTCTTCTGCAGGAAAACACACGAAGAACAGGGATGAGTGCAAACCAAACAAATCAGAAAGTAAATTATCTATGAAACCACTTATTTCAATGCAACAGGGAACAGTAAAAGTTTCGAAACAGCTTTTCCTCCTCTGGAGAATGCAGAACTTATTGGAACTCCTGACACAAGTCAAAATATTGCACTAAACCAAGATTTCAATTCCTTCCTCCCAGAGAGACCTAAACATTGTCCTCACAACATGTTTGTTTTGTTGGAATAGAAGAAAAACTTAGTCCTGAGAAAGACTGCAACCTGCTCTGTCCTGCCAAGGCAATGGCTATGCAACTGCTCTCGTCAAGAGAAAGACAAAGACAACTTGGAACATAAAAAAGTGGATTTTACACCTTGACTGCTTCTCAGATCTCTATTCCCATCAGTTTGCACTGACTTCCAAAGACTCCTCCAGCAACCCAGCTAACATGAGCACTTTGCCCAGATGCTTCAGCACAACTCCAAATCTTATGCTCCGTCAGGCTTTCTTCTCCAAGCACCCCCGCACAACGGAATTCTGAACACATGACCCATATTTTGTATTTTGGTCCACACTAACATAGTAACACCTTCCTGTGCCTCTGACGCCAAAGTGCAGCTACAAAGTTACTCAAATTCCTGGGTGGGCAGCCATCTCCTTGGCACCACCATTCACTTGATGTCAGCACTTGTTTACAGACTGAACTATTTGTAGCCTGGCAAATTTTCCTTGGGAAGGTCTGTTCACAGGCTAGTATAGCTTACAAAGGGAAAATCATATTTTTTCTTCCTTGTTCAGTATTTTTTTTATATTATGAGATAATTGACATTTCTTCCCTCTCTCTGCTCTCATTCATTATGGTGATAATGCTTCTGAAGTACTTGATAAATTCCATCCGAACGTCTTCGGGATCTTCCTCTAAGTTGGAATGTATCAATTTTAGCTTGTTCAGTGGATAAGCTTTGAAAGTAAATAAAAATAATTAGGTATATTCCTTTTATAAAAGAAATACTCACAGTCAAGGTCATGAGACAGCTCATGCTGAAGTCAGCTGGAATTCAGTGGTACACAATGTTTGACACCCCAGGTAACAGAGAGCAGGGCAAGAAGAAATGCAGCATAGTTTGTCAGTGCTGCAAACAAATACAGCTTACTGCCAGATTAAATCCTTCAAAGTTTATTATTATTGAAGCCTTAAGTCTGGTTTTGGTCTCACATTCAGTTAAGCAGAATTAAAGAAACTGAGCAATGAACTGCAATTTTACTATTGAAGTGACACTCTTTGAGTACTTCAAAATTATGGAATGATATTGTTGTATTAAATATGTATTAATACATTAAGGCTATAAAAAATGTGCTTGCTAGAACACTGGAACAGGTTGCCCAGAGGGAGTGTGTGTTTTCACAGCCATAAAGAGCCACAAATAATTTTGCAGTATCTAAGGTACCTATTGCTAATTTTAAGATGCAGCTCATTAGCTTTTTATTTCAAAGGGCTCCTGTTCTTTTGATTGACAAAATACAGACTTAAATGCTCTCAAAAGTGTCTGTTACCAAAAAAAAAAATCCAATGTAAGAACCAAACTACTACTGATGAGGAAATATGGCAGGAGTTCTAATTTCTGGCTCAGCTGCATACTCACTTAGAGAAGCCACTCAAACTTTTCTTGCCTTGCCTTTCCTTTCCTTTTCTTTATTTTTGTGAAACAGGAATATTGCTCACCTCCTAGATGACCTTTGAAATCCATTATTTCTGTTTTTGCAAAGTACTTTAGTGCTCTTTAATCAACAGATTTAAATGAAAAATGCAAGCCATAAGGTATTAACAGTTTTAAAGACACAAAGATCAATGAAAAACTCTGAGCTACAAATGGAGTTTTCCATCTCCTTACCCAAGGACAGGTTTTCCGTGTCCCCTGCACTGCCTGGCTTGTGATGTGCCACCAAGAGACACTGATTGTCAAGCAGTGGCTGCTGCTGCACAAAGCACGAGTACCACATTTCGATTTCTTTCAGGTGGCTGGGCAGCTCAGGGTTGAAGATGATTATGACACCATGAGAGTCCTTCATCAGAGCTGGCCAGCATGTTTCAAACCTTGAAAAACACAGAAAATGGCAAGACTGACAGCTGGAAAGCAGAAACATGCACTCAAACTTCCTCAAGTTTTCTTCCCTCCTCAAGAACACATTAAGTACTTTTTTAACTATAACATCAGTAACCTTGCCAGTTATATATCATATTCCAAGTACTTTGACTTATGATAGTTGATCCTATGATTTTCTGATTTGCAGATTTGGTGACAATGTAGAATTTGGTCAAATGCTCCCATAAACTTAATTAAACATTGCCCTAAGAATGGATCTGTCCCATTCTCAACTCCATCTTTTAGAAATTGAGGCCTCAATGATATGCATACATTGTTTGAAGTCCACTCACATAATTTAAGGAAGATGAGGAAAATTACAGAGTGGGCCTCTGTCTCCTGTATTTATAACTTCATTCCAGGAGTTGTGGGCTTTACTGTTCTAGTCAGTCCTTATTCAAAACAGAGTTCAGCTGTGATCATGGCAGAGAGTACCTAGTGTTGGATGTTTTACAGCAGAAACTGTAAAAATATATTGGGGTAAAGAGTCAGGAGTACTCATGTCAAACAGATCATTGGTTTGGGCCTTAAGTACGAATATCTTGTAAACAGAACTATTAGGATTCAGTAACCTGGAGGAAGTAACAATGCTGGCTTACTTTTGATCACCACTGCAGTCCCACAGCTCGAACCGACACCCAGCTCCCTTGTTGTTCCCATTGAGGTTTGGCTTCTCATACTCCAGGATCCTGCGGAAATGATGGATACACAACGGGATACGGTCCCACACAGTGGCACAGCACAGCGCGGGGCTCTCGGGGCTCTCGCTCACCTGACCCCCTGCGTCGGGCTGTAGCTGCCGATCCCTTCCGTGCTCTCGGACACGAAGTTTGCCAACACCGACTTTCCAGACTGGCAGAAAGACACACGCAGGAATTTAATGTGCCAAAGCCACAACGACGGTGCTCACCCAAGCGCCCCGCGCCATCCCTCCCCCTCAGTCCCGGTGCGTGCAGGCCTGGTCCCGCTTCCTCCTTCCCCCCTTCCCGCCACAGTGACCCCGCGGGGCTCGGCGGTGACGGTCGGGGGGTGCCGGG
>VWZT01000370.1:678545-714901 GCA_013397055.1 Pachycephala philippinensis
TAAAAGCTGTAAAAATATGGCTAGAACATTCAGATTTTCTGGGTAGATGAAAGGGGACACCAGTCTCTCCATTTGTATCCCCACCAGTTGTTCTCCTTGGTTCCACAGAGTAGGTGGCAGCACCTCAGGTGTGCAGGAGCTGGGATGAGGGTGCTTATTTCCATAACTCCTTTCTTATCTGCTTTGTGAGCATTTACTTGTGTATTTTGTGAGGAAGGGAGTAAGCCCTCTCTCTCTTATGTGACTTACACAATACAGAAGGGGAATTCAGACTCCCACTCATATTGGGTTCCTCAAGTCAAGCAACCTGGGTCCATGGGGAAATGAAGAGAAGTAGGAGGATTTCAGGGCCAGAGTACAAAACTGAGACATTTTTTGGTCATGAAAGTCCTTCCTTCTCTGAGATTCACAGAGTCCATGACTCAGGACAGGTTTTCAAATGAGCTAAGCATTTGGAAACCACCAAATCTGGGTATCCTATAGTCAGTGACTCCAATAAAAATTGCAGCCTGGTCTCTGGTAGCTGCTCCACTGCATGTTACAAAGTACTTTGTTTTGTTGTAGAAGTTCAAGATCCTCTGTGGTCTGGAGAATTTATAATATCAGTGTTTATGTCCTGTACAGCATCAAGCAAGCAGGCAGCCCTCAGTGACTGAGTGATGTTTAATGAACAGTTAATGAACAGGAACATGGTTTGGGGATACAGACATGGAGACAGACCTCCCAATGTTTTCTTTAGTGACCTCAGCGATGGAAGAGAGAGCATACTTATTAAATCTGTAGATGAGGCAAAGCTGGAACTGAATGCAAGAGTACTGGAAGGCAGGATTAAAATTTCAAGTGATCTTGACAAATTGGTGATATAATCTGAATAAAATTAGATGAAACTCATTAAGGACAACTGCAGGGCACTATGCTTTGGCAGGAATAATTTTTACTAGTAAGTACAGGATGAGGGAATGTCAGGCTAGCAGTCCTGTGGAAAAGGAGAGAATCTCAAACTAAACATGGATTAACAGTGATGTACAGATGTCAAAAAGGCAAATCCTCAGCAGGACAGTGGTATTCCACAGAAATATAGGTCCTGGATACCGTAAAATAGATGTAGACCAGTTGGAAAATCCAGAGGAAAATACCAAAAAGAAGCAGAACTACCTAACATGACCTGAAGAAACTGCTGTTGTTTTGCTTCTAGAAGACAAAGAATGTTATTAAAACATTTTTTAAAGTATGTTGAGGAATGAAAAGTCTCTTCAAAGAGAGGAGGAATAGTTTTCTACATCCATAATGAAAAAAGTCAGCCATTAAGAACTTAAATTGCAGTAAACCAGAATGAGGTTGGATGTTAAGAAAAACTACCAGAACGGAGCACAAACACTGAAAGATGTTTTCAGATGACCACGGAGACTTTCTATCTTGAGATCTTTCAGAACAGGGCAGAAAAATTTGTGCCAAGGATAATCTATGTATAACAGATCTTGCCTTCTTACTGGGAGAAGGAAGAAGGATTAGGTAACTCTTACAGTCCTTCCTGGCTACTTCTGAATGTGTTTCTACTCTGGCAGTCCGAGTGCAACAGCCTTGGTGCTATTTCTGCATTGTCTGTATCACACCTGTGTGCACCCCTGCTCTAGTGCATTCTTGATGATTCTGATGGATCAAGGGTGTGTCCACAACTCCCCATGCCTGTGCAGATCAGTGCCTGACATCAAAGGTGACACAAATCATTTTTCCCAGGACACAATAATGCTCAGAGTATGTATAATTCCACCGGACATAGGCATTGTCTTGCTGATCAGTCAAGTCATCACATTTTCCATCTGCTGAATTATGCTTCAATCTGAGTTATTTTATCCCCTGTATTATTTTATAATACCCACACAAGTGCTTCACTCAGGCAAAGTTCTCATCTATGGTCAATGAATTTTGCCATTCATGACTTCTGAATAATTTCTCATGCTTCACACAATAACACTGTCTATCATGTTTGCTGTATGCTAAACTGCTTGTTTGAGACTTTTTTTCAATTCTATTCCATTTTGAATTGTGATTGATTTATTCCTGGTCAAATGCAAGAAATGTCACACAATAGCTCTCTACTAGCTAAAAAGAAAAACCTCCACAGTCCCATAAAATTTTCAGTCTGGCTCAGGTTTGGTTTGACTCCTCAGTAATAGACGTGTTACAATAACCTTAGTAATCTTATAATTTAATTTATAATAGAGGTCTTGAACTCTTACTGTTACTAACTCTTACTGTTATCCATCTCTTTCAATTTTCCAAGGTTTCTTGAATGCTTTGTATATCACAATGATCTAGGCATTTTGGGAAGCTAGAAGGGGTTTATCTAAATTATTTTTGGGTTTAGATGATCTTATCAATGACTTCATTCTAGCTTCAAAAGGACACTTCATAATTCCAAAGCTCCTCAAGGTTTTATCAACCAGAACAAAGCTGCTTTTCCTTTGGTCTCTTCTTATTATCCACATGAAAAGTGCACTCAAAAAATCCTAGGGACTAGCCTTTCAAAATTTGTTTGCCATGATTCTAACAAGATTGTGACTCTTTTTTTTCAGCAATTACTGACTTTTGTAATTCTCTAAGTGGTGTTGAAGAGTTGAGATGGCATTTTGGTTGTGGAGCTGCAGTCTGCTTACAGGTACAACAGCACTTTTCTACCTTTTTGTGCCACAGACCCCTCTTTTGCTGTACCTTTCCAGTTTTTCCCTTTCAACTGAACAAAAATCAGACTAAACTTTGATTATTCCTTTTATTGTCTGTATTTTCCACCACTTCATTTATTGGTTGGCTTGTATGCAGGGTGTATATCGTTAAAGAAATTATAGGTATTTTCTCAAAGCAGTTTCCAATGTCTTTGTCTCAGGTTTGCCCAATGGACTGGGAAGCTGAAACATATTTCATGTGCCCACACAATCCATGTCCAATGGATTATTCTTCTGACATGACAGTGTAAGGCTGGCATTGCTTAGCAGGTGAGCAGAGTGCAGAAGGACAGCCCTCTAAGGATTTCTTTTTTATCACAGCAAAGTTCACAGGGTTGGTAAATGAAAACCTGCCCCTTCCCTCTTTATTTATTTCCCCCAGTGCTGCCCTGCATCATGGCTTTCCAGTGTGCATCTGCCTCTTCCATCTTGAACTGAATTGGTGAAATGCATCCAAATTATTTATTTAGCCCTGCTTGCCTGGGCAGATCTTTAATTAACATGCTTATGCACAGGCATACAAAGTGTAGCTTTCTATTTTAAATATATTACGTCTGGTTTATAAGAATAGGACTGTTCAGATTTCAAGGGTTTTCTTCTCAAAGCCAATCCCTCTGATAAATTGAAGGGATTATGTTTTTGTTGGCTTTCTTTGTTACCTCCATCACTGTGTTTCCAATTTATCAACATAGTTTTGAGAAATTGTTAGAATATGTTGCACTCGTAAGCACCGTGGGGAGAAAAAATATTCATTTATTACTGCTATTGTGTTTGATTATATTACGCGTATCCAAAGGACTAAAATGAAATGTCATCTTTAATTCTCCCCTTACAGTAGACAATATCACCCTTTCTTCTCTCTTTCCAGAAACAGCTTGGAAGTCAATTCTTCATTTTCATTTTAAATCAGCCATACAGAGTAGAAGCAAGTGTGCATTAGGGACAGGGCAGAAGTAATGGGAGTCTGGAGATCTGAGCTCTGTTTCTGGCTCTGCCTTTAGCTCTTTGCAGTCTTGAGCAAAGTCATTTGACCTCTGGTCTCCACTCTCTCAGTTCATGAAATAGGAAGACCATTAGCTTCCTACAGATGTCTCTAATAATTTGCCAGAATCGTGTCTTGTCTAATCACCTGTGTTTAATATCTCCTAGGGTCTTGCAAAATCAGTGAAGGCTGAAGCAGCAATTTTCCACGCAGCCGAAAATAAAATGTTTTTGGGAAGTTAAGACTTGAAGACTATGAAGAGCTTCCGAAGGGTCTAACCCGGGCCAGGAGAACGGATCAGAAAGCCACTGGTGCTGTTCAGTGTTGTTAAATATTGATAAATAATCTATCTGAGCCTGTCAGAAGAGGGAGGTATGTTTGGGACAAAAGGCTGAACCCTGCCCTCAACACCCGGTCTGGTGCTGCAATGAACTGCTGGGGTGGAGGTCCAGCTGCACCCACTTTGTCTGTGCACACGGACCTGAGGATGAGCACCCAGATTGAAGGGGAGGGGGTCTCAGAGAACTGCTCAGTGTTTTGCTCTTCCTGACTCCTTTTCTAGGAGAAGGCTGAATTTGGAGTGGTTTGTAGTCCAGTTGAAAGGGCAGAGCAGAGAGTAAGTCTCTTCTTTTGTTGCCCTGTCAGGCTGAGCAGGGGTTTCCTGAGGACTGACTCTGAGCAGCATGGCTGAAAGGCTGAACATCCCAAGGTGAGTTCCTGGGAGCTATCTGCTTTCTTGGGGTTGAGAGAAGGGAAGGGAAAATGTTCCCCTTGCTGGAGGTGAGGGGAGTCTAAAGCGAAGAGTGCTCGGCCACCCTGAGCCAGGGCTGGGGACAGAGGACCCAGTTATGTCCTGGCTTCAGGCACTGAGGGCTTTTTGTAAATAAATAGTGTCTGTTTCTGGGCGGGCTTGGCGGTCCAGTGCTGCTGGAACAGAACTTTTAGGTCCCTTTGGGCTCAGAGAGTGCAGGTCCATTGCCTGCCCCAGCTCTGGGTCTGGGACAGCCGGGGGCAGCTGCGGGGCAGCCCGGGGAGGCTGTGCTGAGCTGCAGTGCAAACTGCACCTCTGCCTCCTTGTGTGATTTGCTCCAGTGATTAATGACAGCGGCTGTTTAAAAACCTGGTGCCTCATTTGCAGTCTAAACTTGTCTGGTTACAGGCTCCAGCCAGGGGCTATTTATCTCTGTGTGCAGCCTCTGGAGGTGGGCACTGTGGGGGAAGGGGTAGGTGCTCACCTGTGGCTGGGGGCAAATGCCAGATACAAGATACTGGGTTTTCCCGGTGTCTTATAGGGAACATTTTTCAGCTTCAGCATCTTGCAAGGATTGTATTGCCCTCAAGGGAAGAGGGTCTCTGCCTTTGCAGAGCCCCACGGGGAGGCCCTGGGCCCCTAGAATACCCCAGCAAGAGACCTGCTTTCAGTGGTACATCAGGGCTGTCTTTGGCTGACTGCACAAACAGTGAAGGTGCAGAGGGGATGTTGTGAGCTTGCAGGATCTGTGGGTAAAAAACTTAGAAAGACAGTTGTGTCATCTTAAAAATTAAATCCCTCCTTGAGGTGTTTGGTGCAGAGAAGTTGCTTGCCCAGTCACTGAGCTGTAACAGCCCAGGTTCCTCTGGAGCTGGGAAGGGGACACTGAGCCAGCAAATGGGGTTGTGACACTGTTGCCAAATGAGGGATGTACAAGGGTTTTAAACACAGACCCAGCTGCTGTACGGAGAGGGAGCCTTGCTGCTGCCTTCCTTCTTGGGGTGCTGCCATCGCGAAACACCCACATCCTTCTACAACTGCAAAAATGTTCCTCCTGCCTAGAGTTGACTGTGCAATTCTTCAAGCTCAGGGCCATCCTGGGTGATACATCAAGGGGGTCTGTGGGAAGTGGTGGCCAAGGGGGGTGCTTGTGTGTGAATCACAGAACCATGAAGATTGGAAAAGATCTCTAAGATCATTGAGTCCAACAGTCAACCTCACACTGTCATGTTCACCACTAAACCATTGTCCCCATCTGAGTGATGCCAGAATGAGCAAGATGAACATGGTGAAGCAGAGATCACTTTCTCACTGCTTACCTTGTGAATGAAGTGTCTTAAAAATTATTTATTTCCTACTTCATCTGTGTAACTTCTGCAGCAGAAATTATCTGTGAACGTGGCAGCAGGCACCAGCGTTTGGGTATTTGGGCTGCACTGCTGAGCAGTGGGTTCCCTTCGACCCGGCTCTCGGTTAATCGGGGAGACACACGGACTTCTGCTGGGTGTGGGTGGTGCCTTGGTTTGGGGTGGGGGCTGGGGCTCCCCGGGCGCTCCCTGCTCGCGGGGTGCTGCCAGCTGTGCCCGGGGCAAGGCGCAGAGCCCCGCGCGTTCCGTGCCCCGCGGTACCGCGGCTCCTCTGCCCCGGGCCGGGCGCCTGCCCCGACGGAACCCCTTCCCAGCGGGGTCTGCCGCGAGGCCTGGCAAGGGTTAACGCCGAAGCCCCACGCCCCCTTTGACGGAGTCGGGCCAACCTCGCCAAATTTGAAAAGGCATCCGGGGCTGAGTGTGCGCCCTGGGAGCATCGAGCCGCGCTGGCCCCGGACCCCCTGCGCGGGCAGCAGCCGCCGCCGCCGGGGTTCGGCTTGCGGAGGGACGGGGCTTCCCTTTGGGAGCCGGAGCAGCCATCCCTGTGTCCCCGGCACCCCTGCCCCGTGCTCCCCGCTCCCGGGGGCACCTCCGTGCCGTGGGATCCCGCCGTGACCCCGGCCGGGGGAGCGCGGTGTGGCCCCGCGCCTGCCGTGCGGTGTAAGAGGGAAAAGGGGAGGCGGTAGGAAAACCCCGTTCTTGCAAAAATGCAGCTCGCTCTTTTCTTGTCCTGGTGCTGCTGCCTGCATGGATGCGCGCTGGGCACTGGCTTCCTCTATCAATTCCCAGCATCAACCCTGCAGCACAACTACCCAGAGCAGAGCTCCGGCTCGCCGGGCAGCGGCTTCGCCAGTCGCCGGTGAGTAAGAGCGGGACCGCCTCCGGGCGAGGAGGCTGCGCCCCGCCGGTGGCTCCGGGGGGACAAACGGGCACGGCAAAGCCGCGGGCAGCGCTCCCTCGAGGGGTGCAGGGGCGTGCTGGGCTGCTGCCCCTCGGCGAGCCAGGCTGGGCTGCCCGCATCCTCAGGGGGCTGCGGGACGCTCCCTACCTGCCCGCAGCAGTGTCCGCCTCCTGGGGCAGAGAGCGGCTGGGGAATGGAGGAGCTGAGCCGGGGTAAATGACACCCGCAAACTCTGCCCCTGCCGCGCCCAGCCCGTCGCGGAGGGGAAGGGGCTTTGCCGGGGCTGCGTGTCCCTGCGCAGTGCGGAGCAGGAAAACCTCCTGAGCCGGGACACTGGGGATGCCGGCAGAGGGAACTGTTATAGCCCTCGGCTGCGAGGAGAAACTTGTTCAGCTCAACAAAGGAAAGCCTTTAATTACAGATCTCTCTTCAAGAGCTGCAACTTCCAAGTAGCTGTTTAAAACCAAACCTCCCACTCTTCTCCTCTCCCCCTACCCAAACCCAATTTCTTATAAACTTAATATAAATCAGGTTTGATTTACTGTATCTTACTGCTTCAGTAGAGCAAACAGTTTAGGCTTCTCCCCCTCCCCTCTGTTTTCTCTGGGTATTTCTCTAGAGGTGAAACAGCTGTTCAGATGAATGAGCTGCACTGTATAAAGCAAGAGAGTGGCTTAACCTGATTCCAGTTGTTCTTGAATTTCACTTTTTTCTTTTTTTCCTGTCATTCCCTTAAACGGGGACTTGAGATTTAATATTCAGGGCTCGTCCATCCTGTCTCTACCTCTTTTCCTTCTCCCTTGCTAATACCTAGTCTGCGTGAGTTGTGCTGCTGTGGAGGAGGGCTTCTGTTAGCACCGCTTATTTGGGCTGGGGGTCGGGAAAAGGCATGGACACCGCGGATTTACTTGTTGGAGGTGCAGGAGCGGGCACCAGCCCTGTGCCTTGCACGGGGCTCGCATATGGTGCGGATTTCCCCCCGAGGGGGGGTGGCTTTGTCCGCTGCGCTGTCAGACAGGCCTGGGGCTGCAGGGGGTGTGATGTTAAACTACAGCAACTGTCAAAGGGTTTGAAACGGCAGAAAATTATAGGAGAGTAATGGGATAAACCTATCCCAGCTGGATCTCTTCCAGGGTACCCCCTTCCCAAAGCATGAGCTGCAATGAGAACCACATGTCATTTGTCTTACATATCTATTAGCCTGCAGATCTTTGTTCAGAGCTACCACGCTTACATGAGTGTGGACTCTGCTCACCAAAGACCTTCCCCAGTTCACACTCTTGCACAGTTTTCCCATGCCTCAGTGGTTTGGATAGCTGATGCTTTGCCAGGGAAACGTGTCCTTCTTCAAGTCTAAAAAGCGTTGTGTAAAACCACATAAACCTGATTTAAACAATGATGTAGGGGAAGGCTGGTAGACTTTTTAAATTTATTTTTTATGTGGGATGGAACTTTGCCATGTGAGAATCTCCCATTCTAGTTTAATGTAGAGGGGGAAGTAAAAAATTGAAGGGAGGAAAAAATCAGCAGTGTATGTTGTGAAATAAAAATTCAAGTGCTCAGTCAAATATCACACGTTGAAGCAATCTTTGTATGTTTTAATTTCCCCTTGAGTGGTGAAGTTTTGTTGTTGGCAAATGTCTAACAGCTTCACTTTCTGATGGGAAAATCTGTGTGGGAAAACTTTCCCCAGCCACAGTGTTGGACTTTTGAGGGAAGTCTCCTGCCGGGTGCAGCTTCAGGTTGGGATAGCTGGACTTTTCTGGATTTTATATGGTCTATGATAGGAATGAGGCTTTTTTAAGGACTGAATCAGACTGGTATAGACTGGTTTTTATGTTGTTCAGTGTCCCTTTTGCCATCAAAACGGGGGATCTTGGTAGCATCTGAATTATGTGAAGCAACAGCAGCTCCATCACAGCAAAGCTTTCTGGCCACTGCCCTGGAGAGGCTGTGGAGGAGACAAGATGATGGGAAGGTGATTGCTATGCATGGCACTATATGGCCCTTCTCACTTCCTTTTCTTCAACCTTCCCAGTGTGTGCTTTATCCAGTGACTTCTGGCACTTTTCCTGAATCAAAAATAAGCAGGGACAGAGCCTTGAAATTCCTGCTGCAGCTCCAGGTGTTGGTACATTGCAGCACATAGTGATGTGATGCTGTACAGTTGACAGGTTTCCTTGATACAGGACACACCATGATTCTGCAGTTGTCTTTTCCTGTCCTTGATCAACAAATGATTGAGCTGTTTGGGAATCTGCCATCAATTTTTTAAAAAATTGACTTGTCATAAGAGTTGTATTTCTCCAAAGGGAGAAGTTTCTGGAGTCCTTTGTGTTGCTACAGCCCTTGGTATCTAGGTTGAAGGCTGGCTCAGAGATGGGTTCCTTAGGCTCTGAGGACTGCTGAAGATGTTTCCTCTCAGAAAAATACGGCTCTGGACAGTGTAAAAAGCGTGGGTTAGTGGTGAAGGGAAATTTGGAGGAAAAAATATAATTATTCACATTCTTCAAAGTGAAGCCATGGAATACTTGTTCTGCAGGAAAGATGTGTTCTTTTCTTCCTTTTTTTTTTTTTTTAATGAATATTCTATCTTCTGGCTGGCTTCAGCTGACAGGTCTTGGTTATTAGACCAAAGGCACTTGCAGTCTATCTTTGCATGTGCTTGAATTGCTTTGAACTTTCGATGTGCAAGTGCTAGTGACTGAAATGCAGGCAGCAGTGTCTGTTGGCATTGTACAGACTGCAACAGCCTCACAGTTTATCTTGAAATTCCCATTCAGTGCATGCATTTCGAACTTGCTGCTGTGTTAAGGCGATGAATGGGAAGTGGGCCTTACTGGAAGCATAAGAATGGAGGGGCTGCCTGCCAAGGAGAAATCGTCCTCCAAGCTTTGAGAAGCTTTGCTAACTGAGTTAAGGGAAGCTTGTTCCCATGCTGGAAGTAGTTCAGTTGTCAAGGAACGCCTGCCTCTGTGTTAGTTGTCTTTGAGGTTGGTGTTCCCCCAACTCCTCATTCTGTTTTCCTGTACTTTCTAATTAGTCATGCACTGAGCCCTCGTGAGCTTAATTGTGGGAGTCAGAAACTTCTGAGAGTAGATGCAGGGCTTAGACTGGAAACCTCTTTGGAGGAGAAGTGGAGATGGCTGAAAGAAAATCCCAGAACATGAACAATCCCAAAACATGAACCCAAAAGCAATGTAGGATGGTAATTTTTTTTACTGGGATCATTACACTACCATCACAAAAGTCATCTGGGGTGGATGCAAGTCCAGCTGTGATAGTTAGGTCTTCAAAACACTCCTCAGCCTAAAAACTTCTTCCTGTTAATGAACATTAGAACCACGATGTTACAAATAACAGGACTGTATGAATAGGGATTCTTACCCATATTCTAATGGTAATTACACATTTGGTCACAGTAATTCCCAGTGCTTCCTACAGCAGTGATGTTTCTTGAGGATGGATACGGAGATAAAAGTAATATCTGTCAGCTGGAATCTGTAAGTGCAATATTTGATTGCCAGAGGCAGAGGCTTTGATGTGAAAGACCAGGTGGCCTTTACCCATTTCTTCTTGTGCCTCAGAGCTCAGCCCAGGAGAGTGAGACCTGGGTTCCAGTTGCTCCTTTACCAATGGTTTGCTCCATGTCAGGGGGACATCACTTTGCTGGGGATTCCATGGAATGGTTAAACATGCTTTGTGAGCTGCTTTGACATGGGAATGATATTTAAACAGACATCAGCTTTCCAGTACTGCAGCTTGTCTTGCTTCCCCAAGAAACCTGAAGTGTTGGTGTTTAAAATATGTTGTCAATTATTCCTTGAGGCTACCAGTTTCCTAACAGGTCACTTGAGTGGTCTGGCTCTCAAGACCAAGATGTCTGGGTGGACCTCTTGTAGGTAGATGTGTTCTTTCCAAAATAACTGCCTGTGTTGTGCCTGGCCCTACAGCTACACATGTGCTGGGCTGGAACTGCCCCTCCCCAGCACAACTGCACTGAAAGGTAGCAAACTCCAGCCTCTTAGATGAGGTTTTAGTGCTTTTAGGTACTGTGGGTCTCTTTATGTGATAGAAGCCTGCTCTTAATATTAAAAGGTGATCTATGAATAAGTATCCCTATTTATGCAGTCTGTCAGAATGCTTTCAAAATGTGTATCTGGAGTTTTCCTGATGGATTTTTATTCTCTCCTCACTAGAGAAAGATGACTTGAACCTTATTTCAGCCTCAAATTCTGAACCTCTCGTGACTCTTAAGTGGGTGTGGGATATAAAACTATACATATTGGCCAAATGTGGTTCTCTCTCCTTTTAGTGACAGGATCTTGCTCTCTGAGTCATTCCCTCCATCACCTAATAGTCTGCTCATTGCCTGAGGTCCCTGCTTTGCTGTGGACTGTGAGGATGTCAAGCAAACAAAGTGGGATTTGTGTCATGCTGAGTTCTCTGCTCTAATTCTGCTTTGAAGTGCCCGACCCAGGTAACCAAGAGGTCAGAAGGTCTTGAGCTCATCACCAGACCCTGGAACTATCTGGTGTTTGTTCCCTGGACTCTGCAGCCATATGATCTTCATCTGACTCGTGGGGTTCAGGGCTGTAACTTTGCAATGCAATTAGCAGTGGATCCAATGGTAGTGTAAGGGTCTGGTGACACTGGGATGGCTTTTAAATACCAGATGTGACTGTAGCTACTGCAGTAAATTGTGTTCCTGTAGGAAATCTACTGTCCTGTCTTTCCATCTGCTTGTGCAAATAATTTCCTCTTAGGTAGGTTTCATTTACCAGCTCGAGGGGAAAAAAAAAGGCAGCAGAAAGGCAAAACAATGGGTGCCAGTGAACTTGTGCTCCCCTTGGATAAATTAACAAATGTTTCTTTCAATAATCCTTATTTTTTAGTTTTGTCAAAGTTGAGCTTGTTAGTGTGCTGAAGTCCTGGTGGAAACAGATCAGGTTAGAAATGTAACAGCTTTGCTTGGGGAGTGGTTCTGTGACACTGGGGTCATAGAATACTCACTCACATCTTTGTTTTGTTGGGCTGTGTCTTGATAAAGGGGGAAAATTGAAGAATGACTTTCAGATAATGATGAAGAACTGAAAGCATAGAGGGCTTTAGGTCTTCTGGGTCAGGGTAATGGATCCTTTCCTGCAGTAGACCTCCAGCATGTCTGGAAATGTTACTGGATTATAAAGCATAGATGCCTTTCCTGTAGGATAATACAAAAATTCATCCAACTGCATTTCTGAAATATGCACAAAGCTCTCTACTCACTTTTAATTAGGCAGATCTAGACAGTGCTTAAATTTACTTCCACTGAGGCATAATGTTTATTTTGAATCTTTGAGCATACAGCCTGCCTGTGCCAACTTAGATATCACAAAGATTCTGCTGAGGATAATAGCTGCAAATTGGAAAAAAGGCTAATGCTATTAATTTGGTTATTGTCCTACATTTTTCATCTTTTTATATAGTTGAATAATACTAAATCTCTTGCTTAGTGTAATTATGCACAGTGTAGCACTCATTTGAATTAGAGTCCTTAATGCTGCATAAACCAGCAAGAGCAGTAACTGAGATATTGTTCCTTACTGGGTTTGTTCCTTACCTCCTTTTTTTTGGAGAAATGATTGTTTGTTGGTGTGCAATTTATTACATGATTTAGGTGCTTTGGCTGGTTTTTGTCAAGAAATGTTTTCCTCCTCTTGGAATTGAACAGATGTGTAAGTGAAGAGTGTGCCTGGGTGGAAGTGTTGCCTGTAATGTTTAGGCCTGGCTGTTTGAAAATAGCTGAATCTTTTGGGGAGGACCAACAAATAGGGAGCTATTTCAGGTTTCAGACTCCTTCTCAGCTTCTAAAGCTGGGCAATCATATTTCTGGCAAAGAAAGAAGCCTGTTCTATCTGTCTAGAAATGGCTGTCACCCAGAGGCCCACACAATGGATGCCTCTGAGACAAATGCTGAAGGCAGCTTCACAATGTTTCATGTTTGGAACAGATCAGTCTCCTCTTCCATATCCATGTAGTTTATCTGGAAAAGAGAATCCGCCACTCAAAATCGTAACAGTTGATTTTGAAACTGAGAAGAGAAGGTATCTGTGAGATTCTCTTATTTATGACTCTTCCCTTTACCTCTGTGGTTTGCTTTGTGTCTCCTGTCCGTCCTCCCAGAGCTGAGTAAGGCTGTTCTTATCCAGCCACCTGCCTTTGTGCTGAGCAAACAAACCATCTGTCAAAACATTAAAGCTAATGTGAGGTACCACTGCATAGAAGGGACCAATTCATGTCCAATATTGACATCAGGTTATGTAGTCAGATGTCTTTTTAATCAATTCCACTTTTTCTGCCCCTAGGAACTGGGTGGAAGTGATATTCTTTGCAGCATTTGTGCTGGATACAGGCATGTGTTTGCTCAGAGCATCTCAGAAATGCCAGCGCAGTGAAATCATGAGGCAGGGGAGTATTCCCTGGATGTGGTTGTGTAACCAAGTTGTACTGAGTCTGTAGAGTTAAGAACAGGTCCAGTTCTGTTTCTTCTGGATGTTCCCCCGCCTCTTCTGTGTGTGTATGTGCACTCTGGAGTGGAGGTGTGTTTGTCTCTGCAGATGGAGAAGACTTGATTCCTGATTTCCACTTTTTAATGGAATAAAAAGACCAAGGACATGGAAAGAGCGTGCCTTATAAAGGCAGTATAGGACAAGGTGTTTCATGAAAGATGCCTGTTTCATGCAAGGGCAGTTTTGGAGGTGCACTGTGAGGAAGTGACACAGCAAATTCGGTTGCAGGAGCTGAGTACTGAGGTTCTTGGTCTTCTGTGTGAGAAATGGGAACAGGATGCCCCTTACCCTGCGCATGTTGGATGTTAGAGCTGTTTAGGACTAAGAAAAGACAGCTGCATAGATGCTAAATGAGCTAAATACTCCTTTTGCCCTGTTGTGATGACCTTGTAAGATGGAGTTGCTCAGTTAAGGCACTACACAAAAACTTCCCTTCTTGTCCTTGCCTTGTTTTGCGCCTGGGGTCAATCAACATCTGCTTTTTCCCTACAGGACTTTGCATAGTTGTTGAGAAGTGTGGTGCTGGGAGCTCTCAGCCTGGTTTGAGCTGCTGCTCCTGGGGAAGGGCTGGGGGCAGATGGGCTGGAGGATGACATAACGTCTCCGTGCTGGGCTCCCGTTGGCCCGGGGTGGCGGTGCTTGCTGGGGTGTGGTAGCCCTGAACGGAAGGGCAGACATTTCTTTTTTGCTGTGTGCTGCTTAGCCCTTATTAAACTCAGATGTTTCTAACCCCTTCCTCCGGGCTCTCATTATTGCTGTAAACACAGCAGAGCACAGGGAGCTTTTTCAAATCCTCATTTGAGGCAGCAATGGGTGACAGCTCTCCCCACATGAATTTAACACTCCAACCCGAGGGAGATTCTGCCTGTGTTTCCCCTAAAGAAAAAGACTTTTTCATCTGATGCCACTTCTCTTGTTCCTGCCTCGGGTTGCTTGGCTTCCTGGCTTTCTTCTTGCCTGATTCTGTCTTGTGCTTCCCCAGAACCTGTCTGGTTTCTGCCACCCTGCTCAATGTGGGCTGTCTGGCTGCTTGTCTCATCACTCTATCTCGTTCAAATGTTGAGTTGTTTGCATTTTCAGTGGCAGTGAAAGTGATACCAGCTAAAATAAGGTTTCGGTTGCTGTGCTAGGATAAGTCAAAAAGGCTCTCCTAGAAGCACCACCTAGATCTGCCTGTCAGCATCTCTGAATCTCAGCTGTACCTGTTCCAGACTTACTGTGTGCCTCTGACAGAAAATTATATTGCAGCTTTCTGTGGAGGAAAAAAGAGGGGAGAGACTGCCATGGTAACAGGATCTTAGATGCTTCCTACCTATGAACCACAACTTCACCCAGCATGAGCTACTGTACCCCTGCGGGGGAATTTAGGAATCCTTGGTATCTCTGAATATAACCCACTAACTTTGAGGTAAATCCAGGCTATTTATAACCTCCTTGTACGCAGTTCTCCAAGGACTATATCCATTGCAAATCTACTTAGGAGTCTCAAATATCTGTCCATTTAATATAATTCTTCTTTGCGCTGGGAAATTCTTGGCCCAGTTGAGGTATCAGAGCTGCTTTGTGCATAGCATTGGCTTGGTAAAAGTTGTGTTCCTGAAAAATCTCTGAAGGTCTCTGTCAGATCTGTATGACTTGTTCTTGTGACATTTGTGTCTCACTCTAGGCTTGTGTTGTCCTTGTTGTAAACAGAGCTAAAGAGCTCTTGGATATGGCAGATGTTAGGAAGGTCATTGCCATTTTGATGCTGTGTTTAGTCACTGGGTGCTAAGTTTCCTTTTGGAAATTTAGGCTATCCTAAGACACTGAAAGATGAGCTACCTTGTTGCAAGGTTCTCAAAATCTGGTCCCTTGAATCTCTGGCTTGGTTTAAATTGCCCTTCAAAAGTTTCTGGCGTGTGGGGAGGTACAGAGAGCTTTTCTCAATTGTGCCTCTACATCTCCAGGAAAACACTGATTTAATTAGTGGTCACTGCAGGTTTGAGGTGAACTTTTTATGCAGCTTTTAATAAACTTAGAGCTAAAATGGCAGCGCCCCTGAGAACCGAGCTGTCAGCTTGTGTCTGTCACTGGCACCAGCAGTACAGGACAGAGAAAATCTGATATGCTTAAGCTTCAGTGTTTCAACATGGCAAACCCTGCTAACCTAAACACTGAGGGGGGAGCCGCATTCTTTGCTATGCCTAATCTCTGTATTTTGTTAAACATGCATTCCTGCCAGAACTTTATTGGACAGAACAATAGTGACCAGCTGGGCAAGTGACCCTGGCTTTTCTGGTCGGCAGAGGAATTCAGCATCTGAGAAGTTCAGATTCTCATGTGCAGCTTCAAGTGATCTGGATTTAGTTGCTTTTAATTATTAGCTGGCTGATTCATAAGGCTTTGTTTTCCACCCTCTTTCCCAAGAAAAATACTATTTCCTTAAATGCTCAATATATATTCTATAGAGCAGCACAAAGTCTGGGAACTGAGACTTGCAAGTTCTCTCTCTCTTTTCTTTCCCCTAAATAAAATGGGAATAGTAATACTTCCCTTCATGTAAGGGAAGGCTCTGGGGAGTGTTTCACGAGGGTGTGGTTATATCTTAGAGGGAAAGCTACAAAATCCAAAGTATTGTATATGAATTTATGCCGAAGTTTATAATAAATCTATGAATGATAATGCTTGGCTCTTGTATAAACTTCCACTCTTACAGAATAGAGGTCGTTGTGCTCCCTGTTTACTGCACCTCTCTGAGTCTGGATGGCTGAAATTGGTCTTTAAGTCTTTGCCTGAGCTCTGCAGAGAAGGATTAGTTTGAAGGGGCTGCTGAGGGCTAGGAGAGGGAGATGCTGAGCAGGGCAGACTGGATTGACCAGAGCAGAGGGCTGGGTGGTGGCACAGGCTGAGGGGCTTTCCTGTCCCCAGGGTGGTTTTAGGGAGCCTGGATGTGGGACATACCTTTAGAAGCAGCACTGACAGGCTCAGGGCACAAATGCCTGTGGCAAGGGGTGTGACCCATGAGCACCAGCCTTGGAGCAAAGGCAGCTCCGGGCTGGGATGCTGCAAACTTTCCCTGTTCCCATCTGAAGTACAGCAGAGAGCAAAAAGGCAAATTGGCTCTGTAGGATGTTACAGTGCTTGGCTTAATGCTGCTGTAAATCAGCATAACCTGCAGCAAAAGCTTTAGTCTCCCTGCAGTGTATTTCAGGATACAGCACCGAGCCAAAGGGTTTAAACTATCACACAGTAAAATGCTGTCTCTGGGGCAGCTGTTACTGGAAGTCACTAATGTATATCACAAATGATACAAAAATTTTGGATTGCAGAGTGGTAGGAATTCTTAGGCTGTCGGCCTGTGGATAAGCTTTGAATGAGTGTGCATTGCAAGCAGAAATAATAGGATCTCATATTGCCAAGCACTAGAAAAATACTTGAGGCCTGATACTGTAATTAAAAGTCTGCTAAAACCCTTGCAAGACCTCTGCAACCAAACCCATTGGAAATTTATTTCAAGAACTGCGGCAACATACTAATTTTCTTGGGTAATGTCCTTTGAAACAATCAAGCTCTCTAATTATGTCTGTCAAGCCTTGCCAAGTGGTTCTTGGCATCTGAACTAGAAGGTTTTCAAAGTAGCTTCTGCAAATGACTGTGGAATTTTGCTGAAGGTAAACTTTCAGCTCCCAGGTACCATTTGGAGAAGCTGCTGCATAACTTTTAGTAAGGTTATGGTGAAGCTGTGTATCTTTACAGCGGCTGGGAAGAAGGGGGAGAAAAATGGGAATGTGGAAATTATAGAAATCATCCCAGCTTTTCTCTTGATTTGAATGCAGCTAGAAACGGGGTTGATTTGTGTCAGGCATTTCACAAAATGGTGAAATGGTGTCCTGGCTGAGCCTGGCTGTCATCTTGTGCTGCCTGTGTCTGGATGATGGTTTAGATCTCAGCATCCCTGTGGAGGCAAGGTTGGCTTTGCAGGGCATCTCCATGAGTTCTGATGTGTGGGGTGGTTTGGGGTTTTTTTGCTGTTCTTTGGTTGGATTTTTTTTAACCAACTAGCCAAAAAAACCCCACCACAAAGACCAACCCCAGACCCCACACAAGCATTTGACTGGAATCACACACTGCCCACAGGCTTGTGGCTCAAATGTTGCCAGTAACAGCTGGATAGGTGAACAGGCTGTTCCCATGGACATAACCACAGCAAGGGGAGCC
This sequence comes from Pachycephala philippinensis, assembly GCA_013397055.1. Lineage (NCBI taxonomy): Eukaryota > Metazoa > Chordata > Aves > Passeriformes > Pachycephala > Pachycephala philippinensis. The sequence goes on from VWZT01000370.1 coordinate 696,018, forward strand.
AGTTCAAGTGTTGTTCTGTCACTCCGTGCTCTGAGGTTCTCCCAACCTTTTGGATTTGTGTAAGAGAGCGGTTTCAAGTGAAACTCAAACCATTTTTTCCTGCTGGGACGTGAGTTTGTCACAGCCATTTAATGTGATGTTCAGCACTGCAGTGTTCGTATATCCCCCTATCCCTCCTTAGAAATGGCTTGAGCGAGTGCTGTGGCCATGGCAGCTCCTGGCTTTGCTTCCAGGGTGCCTGAACCTGGCACTGTCCTTTGCTGAGACAAGGCATGGAAAAATTTATCCAAACTGTAGTGAAAGGTGTAGAGGAAACCTCTCATGTGTGTTTGTATGAGGGAGGAAAAACCACAAACAAGTTTGAGCTGGGGTGTGTGAAGGCTGTTTGTGTACCTACTTAGTGCAATAATAAACACAGCTTGTTACTGTGTGTCACTCACAGGTTTGCTGGTTTGCCCTCAGCCAGTAAAGCCACAGTCAGATGTTCTTCCCAAACTACGAAAAAGGTACCAGAAATACAGAATAACTGTCACCCGCTGGTAAAATTCATGTCATAACTGCTTGTTTTAATGAAACTTTTATCTTCCATGCTGCTTGTGTCACTCTTCATCCTCTGATGGAAGAAATGGGTGTAAATAGAAGAAGAGGAAAAAAGTTAATCTCTCTTTAATGATTTTGCCTTGAATTTGCCCCAAGCTTTTGTATGTATTGTATGTTTAGTGTCTTTAGTGTCTTTAGTGTTGATACCTCCTTTGCACACATAGACTGAGACCTTCTCACCAGTAACTCCAGACATTCCCATTCCCAGCAGAACCATGAGGGATGCCTGTGAAGCGTTTGCTGTAGGAGTTTGGTTCATTTGTGGGCATCAGTTTGCACCTTCACCGATTTGTGGTTAAAATGCTTTATGTTGTGGAGTTTTGCACTTTGCCATGGTGGAGCAGTGTGGTTGCTCTGCCCTTTTGCATTGGCAGGTAACTTTTAACTTAAACCACCACCAAAGAAACCCTGCAAACCCCCATCTAGTGGAGTTTGCTGTACGATTGTGCACAGAACAGGGCAGGAATTTTCCTGACCAAATGCCTGTATCTCTCCTTCAGACCTCCTGCTGTCCCCTCTCTTGCTCAGTGCTGCTTTCCCCCCATCCGGTTTCCCACGTGTGTACTCGGGAATGTTTCAAGGCAGTGTTATCATTCCTAAGGAATCTACTGTGCGTGCACAGGCTATGGAGGGGCTTTTTTTCAGCTGTTATTACTTGGCCAAATCAAACCCATTTTCCACCTGGATACCGAAATGTAGATCTCCTCCCTTCCAAACAGAGGCTTCCAAAGCACTGAGGCACTAAAGCGGTTTCTTAGATTGCTCAAGAATTTTTTAATAATAGAGAAAGGTGTTAGTGTTTCCGTTCACAAGAGAAAGGCTTTCTTTTTTTAAGCTCTTTTTATTTCTAATGAACAAACTGGGTTGCAGCAGGGTTTAAAAGGAGAATACAAATAATTGTTCTTGGCTAGAAATTAGGTATGGTGACTGCTTCCAAAACCAGTGAAAGCTTAGGAAGTTGTGTTAAAAGCAGAACAAACCTTTTACATTGAAAACAGGTAGGTAGAGCACTTAGTTTCTTGCTGTCTCTTTACAGTCTGTCTGTGGACAGATATCACAGTGCAGTGGGTTCTGTGTGATTAAAACACCCCACCTGCTGAAGAGCAAGTTTAAAACTTGATGAGGCAACACTGGGTGCTCACTAGCGCAGGGGTTTGGGACTACTGTGTGCAAAGGGCTGAGCTCCAGCAAATGCTGTGGAGTTATTTTTTAAGGCATTGGACGGGTGCAGTCAGGAGAGCGTAAGAGGGGGAGTGAGGTGGGAGGAAGGTGAAAAGGAGGCTGCTGCTGCAGCAGGTTGTTGTGCCTGGAGCTGCCTCGTCCGAGCCGTACTAGACTTGCAGGGAGGTTTCAATGAGGCCTCTCCTTAGTGCAGAAGAGGCTCTTTGGAAGGGCTGGGGAAGTGTTCTAGAGCAATTAAGTTCATTTAGATGGGCACTGGGAATGACTGGCTTGAGAGGGAGGCAAGAAAGGGAAAGATATGATAAACTAACCACCCATGGATGTGGACATGTATTTGTAAAGGCTGTTGCTAGTTTGCTACACTAGTGGTGGTTTTTAAGAGTTTTAGCCTGTGCAAGTTGGAATTTATTAACCTTAAAGCTATTGATACATCCTCCTGCCTTAGCTCAGTTTCTGATCTTGCTCTCAATATGCCCTTGGATCAAAACTGGCTGTTGTAAAGGGCAAACTCAGCTCTCTGATCACAGAACAGATCTCAGTTCTGATGTTCCTACTTCCCTACACATGAAACTCCCATGGGTGTGACTGGAACAATAGGATTATTTTCCAAATTATTTTTTATTGTAGTAACGCCCAGGACAGCCTTGTGCCAGACATGGCAGACATGGAATAAAAAGTTTTCAATTTAAATAGCAAATTAACACACAGGCTTTGGGGTTTGTTTTTCAGGCTGATTAACACTTTGAATACCCAGAGAGAGGTTTTCCAAGGCTTTGTTTTCACTGAACTGGGTCTTATGTGGCTCATCCTGGGGATCTTTGAGCTGGGCTGGGGGTAACAGCCTGATTTATCTACTGCACACAACGCAGCCTGGTGTTCAGATGACCTGGCACATTGGTAGAGCAGTTAGTGGAGAAAAGTGCTTTGCTTTTGAGGTACTGGTCATGTTAGTGGGGTACAGCTGTCCCCAAAAGCATCTTCCTGGAGCACCAGCAGGAGTCTTCTCTCAGGCCTGGTACAAATGCTAGCTCAGGGGTACCTGAGCTTCAGCTGCCTCACTGAACTCAAGTGGCTAATCTGAGAAATCTAAAAGGAAGAAGAGAAATTGTTGATCTTGAAGCAAAAGATGGATTTGTCTAGACTGTCCTATTGTTTCTAATCACCTCCTCCAGCAGAGGAAACATTAGAAAAGTGTAGGGTTTTCTTACACTTGAGGAAAGGCTGTTCCCTTGGTGGTTTCAGTGGCGTTGTTGGCACATCTGGCTCTTTGGCAGTCACCTGAACCAGGAGTGAGGTGCAGTACAGCTGAGCCTGCACACCTGCTGCAGCTTCACTCTGGAAGAGGTGCCTTTGGCTCATGAAATCCTGTTCCCAACAGTGATGGACAACCACACAGTAGGTCACTACTTAGGAAAGTCTGCTGTGTAGTCCCTTGTACCCCAGAGCCCACAAATTCCTTTACAAGTTGCTGACCAAATGGAAGACCTGAAACAATTGTAATGTGCCACAGGAGAAGAGAAGGGGGCACGTGGAAGAAGTGTTGCTAGAGGAGTTGTGGGTTCAGTTTTGCTGACACAGATGTTTATGCAGCTTTTTTCAGTTGTATCCTGACTTGTGAATCTGAAGCCGATACTTTGATCTGGTTTTTGATACCTTTTGGGGCTCACTGCTCTGAGGGTTGAAAAACATAAGGAAAACACATCTGCATTCCCTTAAAGAGAAAACAATGTGCCTTCTGCGGGATCTCTTTCAATACATATTTTTTTCTTTCTAGCTATTAAAAGGATGTACCTGTCTGCAGTGGCAGCAATATCCCAACTGTTCAGCTCCAGGGAAAACCCAAACATGCATGTTACCTGAGCAGATTAACATCATGCAATAGCAGGAAGCAATGACTCGATCATGCCATCCTGATTTTTTTTTTTTTTTGATACACCCAGTGCTGTCCTTTTGACATTGCCTTTTGTTCTTGCTATAGTTTGTGGTTTTTGGTGCCAGTATAATGCTAATGAAAAACACTGCTTCCTTTGAGCCAAGTGCCTGTGTTCCTGTCATGCATTTGGCATTCATTGCTGCTGGTAAGTGCTGGGAGTTTGGCACCAGAGGGCTGAATGGGAGGCACAAAGATGCTCTGTTGTCTGTACAGAGCTCTATAAGCAAAAAACCAAAACAAATTTGGGAGCAGGCCCTGTCCAATCCCTGCAGACTGGCTGGTCATGCAGATACAGGCTCTGTAGGGCAAAGGGTGTGACTTTAGGAGATGCTGAAACCAGCAGGAGCCTGATTTGTCCCTTTTGGAGGAGTGAATTGTGCAAAGTGTTTTGTTACAGGGTAATGTGGCAAGGGAATTACAGACAGCTATGGCACTGCCTCTGTGGATGGTGGAGGGGCAGCTGTAGCCACAACAGCAGCAGCAGCAAAGCACAGGATGCTCTGACAGGCTCAGTGACTCCTCATACCTGTTTTCCTCATGTTTTCCTCTCTGTGAAGGTTTTGAGGATGAGCAGGGGTGTGTCAGTGCCCTGTTCTTCTGCTTCAAATTCGCACTCTACCTCTTGCTAATTCAAAGTTAGAGTTTAATTCTAAATGGATTTTTGTAAACTTAGATGTACTGACTTTTATCAAAGTTAGTCTGGTGCTATTAATGAGGATCAAGGTCACTGCCTCAGCTTAATCAGTTCTAGATCAGACCCTCAGAGGAGGACACAGACAAGTACCAAATGTAGACCACAGGGATCTGTTTCAGACAAATTGTTAGTGTGCCAAATCCCAGCTCCCTACTTTCAATCAAGGTCTTAAGGATGGTTTTTTTTTCCCATGATCCCACCCCTCTTTTCAAGGTCAGGCTTTTTAGGAATGAACAGACCAGTATTATGGATGTATTCACAGTATGGAGGTGTTAGACCTATCTACAACCGTGTTATCCAGCTGTGCAAAAATGTTTAGACTCAGGTTCTTCTTTTGAAAGGCTCTAATTCAAGCAGCTTTTATGTTGCAAAAATGACATACTTGGTTGTAATTGTGCATGATTTCCACGCTGCACGGATATCAAATGCCAAATTCCATCAAGTCAGTCTAATTTAACAAAGACAGATTCCATGGATATTTTTGTACATTTCCTCTTTCCTCCCTCTGTGAACACTGGAAACTACTGTCTTCTCATTGATTATGATAAGCTCAGGGGAGGGAGCAGCAAAACATTTCAGTGCGTAAAAGAATGTCTGTAAAAGCAAAGAACTTCAAAGGAGTGAACCCCCCTTTTATTTCTGAGCACTCAGTCATGGACTAACTTCTTTCATTTCCATGCTGAAGGTAATTATGGTTCAGGTCAACCATATTTATGGTTTGATTCAGTTGGAACATGTCACTGGCAAACTGAGAGGAGATGGGTGCTGGGTATAAATCAGAGGGGCTTTATGCTGGAGGAATATTCCTTGTGTCTTCTCAGCCCTCTGCCCTTATGCACACAAACGGGTATGCAGGCACAGAGGGGCATGTTTTGAATGTGATTAATTTGTTTCTGGTACTACCTGCCTGATCAATGTTTAAATCTTCATCTGCCTCTGTTCTATCCTGCATTAATATCAGTGCTGATGCTCTACAAGTGAATCAAGGGTGTGAAGCAGGTGAGTTCTCATCTTCAGAGCCGCTCCTGCAGTAACTGCAGCAGCTGGAAGGTGCCTCGTGAATGAGTTTGGAAGTTAGAACAGAAGAGGAGTGTTCTCGTGGCTGAAGGAGCTGAATGTGGCTCTGGGGAGCTGGATTCCCTCCTTGTCTCTGAAGAAGTTACACACATGTTCCATAGTATTTAGCAATTCTGCTTCTAGGTGTTTAATAATTCCAACAGGGAGAGGTTTTCCCTTAGCCCTTGTAACTTCAGTGGCTGCAGGAGGATAAGGTAAAATCTTGTGCAGTTTCCTATGGATTGAAGAAAGCTCAGCCCTCAAGGTAGTGCTTTTGGGAGGGTCATCCCCGCATAAAACAAAGCAAGGGAAGCACAGCTAAATGTGCTTGGCTGCAGAACTTGCTGAAGATTGAAGCTGTTGTGCAGACTGAACTGTGTTTCCCTCCTAAGGTAAAGATTCCTCTAGGACTAAACTCCCTCCAGCAGGCTCTGATAATCCACTTTGTGTGGGAAAACTTAAGGCTGTTATTGGCAAGTGAGTATTTGAAGTACACTAAGCACAGAACATATTGCCCCCCTGGGGAAGGGTTATGCTATTGGGAGGTTCCTAGATAAATTGTCCCATCTCACTCGGCTAGCCAGAACTTATTTTTATGGCCACTTTGTTCAGACTCTCATTGTGGGGGTGGAGTGGTGGTGTGTGCAGAGAGATTGGAGTTCCTTCCAATCTTTGTCTGACCAACACAGCGGAGTGGGAGACCTGGAACTTGTCTTGTTCTTGTTCGTGCCTCTGGCTCTCTGCTGCTTCAAATGGCTGCTGCTGTCTGGCTTCAGAAACACCAGCAGCCTTCCAGTTTTATTCCTTTCCCAAAATGAATGGGCTGTTACAAAGATTTTTCTCCCTTTTTCGCAGGAGTCAGGGTAACCTCTATTAGTGACTACGAAGTGCTCAGCGGGAGTAAGGCATGCGTAAAACATCAATATTGACAACAAGATTACTGTGGCTTGTCATGGCTTCTGACTTGCAGGCCTCTTAAAACTTTGTAATGGAGGAGCAGAATCTGCTTTGAACTGAACCCTGTCGTCATAAGCTTGTGTACAGCCAGCCCCTCGGCCCTGCCAGGTGGTCTTTCATGGATTCCTTAGCAATGGTCCATCTATGTACAGGCCTGAATCAATCCATCAACTCAGAACATTCCAATATTGTGGAGACTGCTGGTTACAATTGAATTTTGTAGCTGGCTCTTTGCTGGACAACGAGCTGGATGACAGCCTTGATCCTAAAACCTAGTTACCTGGGGAGAGCATGAATACAGCCAAGAACAGGGGAAACTTAAGCCCAACTTGGCTTTTATCTGAGCTTTCCAGTAACATGTGATGGGATTGTTTCCTCCTTAGCCAGGTCACAGCAGTAAAGAGTAATCTGGTCACAGCCAACTGAATTAGCTGGTAAACTTGATCCTGATGAGAGTCAAACCACATTCAGGGAGGTGTGTGTTTGTGAATAAGAAAGGAATAATGTAGTTTTATAGAACTGGATGGTTCAGAAGGAGATACCCCAGAGAGCCTGGCAGCCTTTGAATCTGGATTTCTTGGCATGTAGAGGGCAACTTCTGCTCCTGGCCTCAGTGGAATATATAAATAAGTAACCCCTCCTAATGCCGGGCTCCAGCAGACAGTGTATGGATTGCTGTCCTGGCTGAGCAAATGGGATGCTGTACTATTTACACAGAGAAAAGGGCACAGTTTGCTTTCCTTGAGTCAGAACGGCAACTTTTTCCCAGTGAAAGTCAGTGACCTTCTGATTTTATTGAAATTCCTCTCTGGGATTGCAGGGAAATTGATAGCTCCAGTGAAAAATGTTATGAGGAAACTTGGGGAAATCTATCTAGCTATCAAAACACTCCTACTGTTTTCTGTGCCCTAAATGTTGATCTCTGCTAAGTATAACACACAGTGTGTTATCCTTATGGAAACAAAAAGATAATTCAGTGCAGTTGTTTACACAGGACAAAGCTTTAGGGCAAATCACAAGCATCAGAAATGCCAACCTCACTGTGAGACTTCTGTGATATTTATTGAGAGTGGGGAGGGTCAGTTTGTGCCCAAACACGTGCAACAGGTGCTGATGAAACAATCCTGCATATTAAGCGTTCCCTCCACACCCAGAAAGAATTCTCTTCCTTCTGGCTTGTCTGGTTAAGTCTCTACCAAACCCACACCAAATCTCCGTTTTACTCAGCTCTACAACAGCATAAATGGCTTTGTGCAGAGCGCAGCTGGTAGGACAGTTTCTGCTGAAAGCAGTTCCGAGCTGATGGGAGCGTGGTGTGCTCGGAGGCCATGGATTTCGGGAGCTAGAGCCAAGTCCTTCAGTCCAGTGAGAGCATCAGGTGGCTTTTCTCTTGTGAATCACCTGGAACGTCCTTCAGGGACCCCCAGGATGCAGGGAAGCTTGGAAAAAAGCCAGCAGTTTGGACTAGGAAAGAAGCAAACGCTGCTTTTGGGGATGGTTCTGGGAGTGTGTTGTGGTGTGAGTGTTTCTAAGCATTCACGGGGGAGGGAGGGGTAGATGGATGGAGGGATGGATGGAGAGATGCCTTATGCACCCCGTGGGCTTAGGAAAAAACTGTGCAAATCCCAATGGTGAGAAGGGAGAGAAGATGAAGCTTCCTGTCAGTGTCTTCCCATCCGTGAAATGATTTCTCTAACTCAGTCGTGCTATCCAGGAATTAAGCTTGGATATGTGAGTGTGTGGCTCTTCTGGAACCTGCAGTATTTTAGCTTGGTTATCTCTTACCTTACACTTCTGCACCCTCTGCAGTCCCTTTTCTCTCTCACTGTTGGATGACAGGCTGTAAAGACATCCAGAATCTCCAGGGGTGAACTGTGAGTCCAAATAAGCTTCTGCTGAGGGGTGCAGGAGGTTCAGACAGTCAGTGGGGTGCAGGTATGGCTCTGTCTCTGGTGTCTGCCTACGGAAGCAAACTGCAGCTCCAGCTTTCTGTGTAAGCCCAGATGCCCTGTGAGATCCTCTCAGGCTGTTCCCCAAGTGCCCTGGAAGGTGGGGATTTTTTAAGTCCTCCAGTGTCCAGGTGCCTGAAGCCATCACTGCTGTTGCTGAGTCAGCAGAGAGCAGGCACCTCTCAGCATCTGCTGAGGTAGGGGTCTGTTCAAGCTCCAAACAGGAGTTTGCAGAGTATCTCTAAGTGGAAGCAAACTATTGGTTTTGTTGTTCCATTTAGCCTGAAGGGTCCACAGTGACATCCTGAACCTACACAGTAAATATGATGAGATATCTGCTGGCATCAACACCCGTATTCCCTCTGGAAAAACACATTGTCAGCCGTGATCAAGACGTGAGATTTCGGTCTGTAGCCCCAGAAGGAAACTGTCTAAATCAGCAGCTTGTGGGCCATGATCTGCAGATCCTCTGTTGTCAGTGAAAGTCTTCCAAGTATTAAATAGGGTGTGAGAGGAGGGGGTGTTTCTTTGGAAACAGCTGGAGGAAATGGACCAAGTGAAACTCCTCTCTCTAAGCAAGGACCAGTTCCATGGGATGCTGCAGAACATCATGCTAAAAATGCTGGTGATGAGCATGCATGAGATCCTAAAGGAGTTGCTCTTTGGATCATTTTGTTTGCTTGGTTGGAATATTCTTTTTGAATAAGCAGCAATATATTCTCTGCCATCCTGGATTCATGCCAGTAAAAGTCCTAAACCTTCCTTCCTAGCATCTGTATATAATATAAAGGGTCATTTATAATCTCTGTAAGCCATGATGGGGCCTTTCGTCACGTTGTCTGAAGCCTGCTTGCATTCTGGAGGCCGTTCTTGCTGACTTTTGGCTTGCAAAGAGAAGTCTTGGGATGGTTTTGTCTGTCTTCTTTCTGTTGTAATCACTGTGCTATTTTATCTACAGTGAGTTCCAAGCTGTATGTTCTAATGCATCCTTGACCAGCTGTGTTCCTGTTTTTGTCTCACCTGCTTGTGTGCCACAGTAAAAAAAGCCTAGAAGTTGTATTTGTAGGAAAATTATGCTATCTATGGGAAGCCAAGAGTGTGATGTACCTTTCACTCCTGGCTGTGGGTATCTTTGTAACCAAACTCTCCCTTCTGCTGGTAAAGAGAGAAATCTGTGCTCACACTTGATTAGCTGAGTATCTTTGGGGTCTGACCTTTGTTTTTTTATGCCCATACTGGTGTTTCAGCTTTAGAGATGAGGTGATAAGTGTGGTACTTTATCACTGTCACTGCTCTCTCTGTGCTCCTGCTCAGGATTTGAGTGAAGGATCTGTTACCCTGCCGTGAGCTGTCAGTCCTGTTCAGCCTGGCAAACCCAGGTGATGGCTTCAGGCAAGGAAAGCAGTGGATGGAGAGCCTCAGGGAAGCTTCTCACTTCCTGTAGTGATTGATTCCTTTTATAGCAGGTCCCTGAGCAGGTCATGTGAAGAAAGGAACCTGGGAAGGTGTTGGGTTTCTCCCCACCCCAACGTGCTGTAGAATGGGAGCAGCCTTTATCTTCAGCTGCTGCCCAAGACTCTGTCACGAGGTTGTACCAAGTTCTGTTCAGCACCTCGCACTCCCATGAAAGGCTGTTCCCAGGCAGGAATTACAGCCTGACTGCCAAATTCCTTGGACTTGCAAGGGGATGTGTGCACCTGCTCTACCTGGTCCTTAGAACAAGCTGTTAAATATGTGAGACCTACTCAGATAGCAGCAGTTTGGGGCTTGTTTGGAAAGAAAATCTATGAATTGCAGCAGCACCCACTGAATAGAAGCCCTGGCAGAATCAGCTCTGTACGTAGCTTAGAATAATCAACCTTTTTGCAGTTTTTGACATAGACAGCCTGCCCAGTGCCACCTCCAGAGCCACACATGAACTGCCAGACTCCCAAGCTGGTTGAAAATAATCCTTGAAGGAGCAAGATGACATTAAATTTGTGTCTGTGCAAGGGAAGGCATAGAGGGTAATGATTAGTTTCCAGTTTCTCCTTAGGACTTGCAATTTTGAGCTGCCATTGTCCATTAACAAGAGCAGATTGGCTGCCAGATTCCCTCTGGCAATTTCAGAGTCTGCCCCCATCACCTGCCTTTCTCCTCTGGGGTGTGTGGTGGTGTTTGCCTTCATTCACCTCATTTCCCTTCAGGAATATGAAGCTGTCTAATTTCAGCATCAGATATGGAGGGTTTTTTCAGAGTGCAGTTGATTTTTATTTTTTTTCCATCTGACACAGAAGTACTTTGTGTGTACTCAAGGAAGTGGAATGAGTTGTCTCGTAAACCCAGCAAAACCAATACTAGTGTGAAATAATCAGTGTAGGATAATCCATGTGCCCTGTAAACAGCACTTTTTCCCAGCTGACTCTGGGAGGAGGCCAGAGGGGCACACATACAAGCTACAGAACAGTTAAAGCATAACATGTGTAATTAAATATTTGTTTGGATTTCATTGACAAGCCAGAAAAATGATCTTAGCATGAAGGGAGGCACTCAAGTCCATGATAATTATACTCTGATTTAAAATGTTCAGTAACTATTCTGAAATTTGTTTCCAGTATTTAGGACCCTTCATGCTCTGTTACGTGTTGCTAGTGTGGATACTGCTGCTTCCTTCCTCTGCTGTGGTGGGAACAATTCCTTTACTCCTCACACCTTACTGAGAAGTTTTGGTTTTCATGATTTCAGGACACGTTACTCTGCCATTATCCTGGCAGGTTCTGTGCACGTGCAGGTTGTTTTACCTGACATGAAATGCTTTTGCTCTGAGGCTCGTGCACAGCTGCTGTCCTTCCCATGGCTGGAAGCACTGGGCTAAAAACACGTTCAGGGTAAATAATGCAGAGCTGTGGTTTTCCCAACCCCTCTCGTTCTCCCCCTTTCTCCTGGCTGCTTTTCCTTCCGTGCTCAACTGGCTGTTCCCATGGCAGGAGGAGATATTGACCCTGTCTGAACAAACCCCATGACTAAAGCTTGGAGAGACCAAATGGCTGATTGCACCCAGTGTGCAAGTGAAATGAAAAGGAAAACTTTATTTTCATATTTTCAACCTTTAGCTCCTGTCATTTTTTCTTCTGGTCCTGCTCCCTAAACTTTGTGTGGAAGTTGTGTTGAGCCTGTTAAAGGATCTGATGTCATCATGTGATCTGAAGCTTCATGAACTTTATCTTTTTCCCCCTTGTTTTGGACACTGCTTCGATGCTGCAGATGTTAATAGAGACATTTGGGTACTCAGGTGTCTGATCCCTATTTATACACCGCAGAGCCCTGACAAATCTGAGACAAGTGGTTCTATAAGACTCCCCTGCCCACCTGGGCTCACCTCAGGTGTGAGCACAGCCCACACTTGCTGATGAGGAGTCACAGGGGGGTTTCTGTGGAGCAGGAGCAGTGTCTCAGGAAAAGCTGCACGGCTGAGCCCCGTCCCTGCTGCAGGGCTCGTGGCACTGGGCACAGAGCCACCCCTCCCTGGGTGTGCCAGCCTTCCCGGCCCGCTGTAGCCCAAGGGTCAGCGAGCAGCCCGCTGGCCCCATGTGGTCCTGGCATGTGTGCCTCCTATTCATGGAAATGGGAGCTATCCAGAGAGCAGGGATTCCTGTGGAGATGGGAGGGGAGTGCAAAAAGGAGAGAAAAACAACAAATGCTGTAAATGGCGTGTTCTGGAGAAATCAAACTGACATAGAGAAGGTGGTTTAGGGAAGGAGAAGGGAATGTCCAGGTGCATTTCCACTGTGCAAGCAGTTTGATTTTTGGTGTGCAAGGCTGGGGAGTCACTGTGGTGCTTGCAGGGATCAGCTCTGTTGAGGGCTCTTGCTTTAAGATGGATGAGGAACCAGGACTCCTCTGGTTCAGCAGGGAATGTTACACAAGCACTGGGTGTGTTTTGGAGCACAAACTGATGTCTCCACTTCCCACTGTGACCCCAGTTCTGATCCCCAGTCAGTAGGAAAGTGAGTCTCAAACCTGTTAACTACACTGATGTACAAAAGCATCACAAAACTTTCCACACCAAAATATTCACAAAAACGTGAACCAGAATTTGGCAAAGATGAGCAATGCTTGCAAGGGGGAAATGAAAGTATCCTTTTTTGTAGCCCCTCAAGCATGTCACTGGAACCTAAAACTTTTTTTTTTTCAGAGAAAGTCCCTAAAGGGTGTCTAGGTCTGAGTTCCCTGTATTGACACTGCAGTTCCTTCTGTCTCATACACCTTGCAGTGAGGGGTCTGTCTCTCTCTTATTTTCTTATGAGACAGTGTGAGACACTCATCCCTCCCTCCCCTGCATTTTCCCTTGCCCATTTTTAGGCTGTAACCTCAGCAGGACAACAACAGGAGTTGTTCAGCACCCAGCTTGTTCGAGCCCTGCTGGCAGAGAACTCCACCACACCAAAAAACAGAATTTTCCAACTCTGCTGTCATTCAGAATGGTGGGAGGCTGGGGAATGATACCATAACAAGCAGGATGGAATTAAGACCAGTACAATGGGAACTGACTATCAGGAGATTTGGAACACTCCTTTTTTTTTCTCAAGTCCTATTGTTTCTGATAAGTCTCAGAGCTAAATTATGCACTGTAAAACTCTGGCCTCTGACAAGCAAGCAAGAGGCATTACTGGATCTGTGGTTCAGGTTGACAGAAGCTGGGAATCTTTCTGCAGCTATTGCAAGGAGAGGGTGGGGTGAGAAGTGAAGACTGCAAGTTAGCCTGGCTATGGCTGGCAGAAGAAATCACCCCACCCCCAGATACTCGGTCTGTTTTTACTGCAGTCTGGTGTGTGTTGGTTCACTGGCTGTCCTACTGGGGCTGATCAATGCGTGTCCTTTCTCTCTGCAGGCACTGGTGTCACTACACAGTCACAAGGACAGTCTCCTGCCAGGTGCAGAACGGGTCAGAAACGGTGATCCAGAGAGTTTATCAGAGCTGCCGCTGGCCAGGACCCTGTGCCAACTTAGTGAGGTAAAAATCTTCATGTCTCATGTTGCCCAAATCTTCCTGCCCTTGCCCTTTGGCTGGTTGCTGGTGAGTACTGCAGAGAGGGCTGGGATATCCTGCTTTGGGGTGGTGTGACTGAGGAATGCCACTGGTGATAACTGCAGGGTAATCACAGGTGAAGGTAAGTGTAGCATTGTTTCCAGTTTTAGGAGCTCTCTAAACACAGACAGAGTCTAGTTTAGAAAGGAGATATTGTTTATTCTCTGCAAGGTGGAGTTTTCCACAAATCAAGCACACCAAGGGGTAAAACACTACATCTTTTATAGAGGAAAGTTTACATGAACCCACCTATCTAATATACATTCTCCACCTATCTAATGCCTATTTATTTGGGTGATACACAAGATGCTTGAAACACCAAGTTCTTTACTTCATTAAGCAACTTCTATTGTAGAAGTTGCATGACAACATCAGTTACATTTACAAAAGGGGAGAAAATTCAGCCTGGGGACAGCTAGTTCAATGTAAAGACATCAGTATTAGGACAAGTGATGTGAAACAGTTTAGCTCAGGCTGTGGGGCCAGTTTGTGCTTCTCCACACAGGAGGCTGCTGCTGGTCAGCCATGAAAGCAGATAAATGTTCAGTGTGACTGAACAGGGTGAGCAGGGCTGCTGGATCAATGGTTCTGTGTGATTTGTTGGTACCAAGTCCCCGTGCTCAGGGTTGTAGTGGTGACTTTGATCACATACGCTGGGAAGCTGTGATCAAATCCCTTCCAAGCGATGAGGGACAAAGGTAATGTGCCCTGTATCTTTCAGAGTGGAGTTTCTTTAGACTTCCTGGATCTCAATACCCCTTAAAGACATGTTAAAACAGAATGTCCTCTCCTCAGACAAGAAACAAAGCTTAAAATCAGCTACGTGTCAAAAAACTTGCCCTGAGCCTTCTTTGCCTTTCAATCATTTATGGTCTTGGAACCTACATTTAAGAAGGAAAAAAAAAAGTGTGAAATAGCTGTCCCCAGCTACCACCTTTCAGTAAAATGTCTTTGCATTGTTGAGCTTTGCCTTCTCTGAAAGACATTCTCAGAGCAGAATAGTGTTATCCACCCATCTGGGAATTGGGGCAAAAAAGCCATTGTGCTCTAAATTTGCACCTAGCTTCTAAAACAATTTCCCGAGTAGACAAGCCATAACTTAGCTCACAGAGCTCACTCCTTTTATTGTTATTGTTACCAACTCACCCACAGGGCACTGGTTGAGGTCCTCCTGTAGTTGATAACCTGCCCAGAAGGTGATTGCACTGCTAGCTGAGACCCACCTCGTTCTTGTGACACTTCATCTGGAATTCACATTTTTCTGTTCGTGGGGCTGTTCCCATAGTTGGTTCTCCAGTTTCAGTTGGCCAGTGGTCAGTCTCAGTTTTTTCACTTGTAATATATCTGCTTTGGTGTCTCTTTGGTCTTTATGCAAGGCTGTGGTTGAAACACTTCATATTTTACACTGTCATGGCCAAACTTCTGTTGAAGCTCTTTAATTTCCCAGGCTTTTTAGGCACATAATTGTCATTAGAAACTTGTGAGCTTTCACCTTGTCTTCTAAACTTGCCAAGAATCTTACTTATTTTTCGTTGTTAACACAATTGGAATTTCATAAGTACCAAACATTTGATCATATTATTAGTAATAAATCTTTTTGTGGGCCCCTGCAGTTTATTGATTCTTACATTAACCCAGAGACTTTAGGAGTAGTGTGTGCTGTTGTGACATTGTTCATGGAACATTTTCAGTTTCAAATGTAGTTTGGTTTGTTTGCCTGATGAGTCCAATTGTTTGGAGACAATGCAGAACAGCAGCAGACATCTCAATTTTTCTTTCTGTGTGAAAATATCATGGAAAGAAGCTGGGGTTATTAAATATTCAAGAACTCAGCTGGTGAAAGCTCAGCTAACAGGAGCTGCATTTTTGGAAGATGATCACTATGGAGAAACCTTCCAGAAGAGATGGGGGGACATCAGTGCTCTGTTCCCTTTGAGTTGGGAGGAAATGCAGGACAAGAGGATGGAAATGACTCCAGTGTCTGTCCTCTAACCACACATGGTATGACATTCTCGCATGAAGTAGAGAAAGACCCTGCACCTCTTTCCCAAGGACCTCTTAGAAAGCTGCTGACAAAATGCTGGAACCCATCCACTTATCATCAGAGGTAAACCAGGTTCCTGATAATTTCCCCTACTGCCACTGTCTGAAAGGGAGAGCCCCAAGAACGAGTAACAACAAAGGTGAATGCTCTGAGTTCCTGAGAGTTGAATGGGCTGTTGGATAAGTTATCCCCAGCCAAGACATCTTTTATGAGTGATTGGTTGTTTTCAGCAGTGCACCTGACCTTGATAAGAGAATGAAAACCAGCTGCTGAAAATGATAGATCTTGTGATGTGTGACCATTGTGGACAATGTTTGGTACCCCTGAGCCAGGCTGTGTGGTCGAAGTGTTGTTTTCTGAGCACACAGCAGCCCAGCACTATTTTGGTGCCAGCCCATAGGGATGCTTGAAGTGGCTTTCTTTTGTCTTGGAGTCAAGCTGAAGTTCTAAAACTACTTTAAAAAAAAAAACAAAAACGTTTTCCTTCTCTCTCACCAAAATGGGTACTGTCTTTCTAGGAAACACTGATCTCTCTCCTAATTCAGGTAAACACCATCTCCTATTTTCAGATGAAAATTTGTGTATAAAGGACAGAAATAAGAAAGACAGTTCCCAAAGTCACAAGGCAGTGTAGTGCCTTTTCTGTTCAGCCCCTCACTTGCTAGTGCAGTTCCTTGGAAGTTGTACTTGTTTACCTGATTTTTCTGTTAATAAACTGGCTTCCAAGGGGCTTGTAAGCTTTTATCAGCCACCAAGCTGTACAATTTCCTTTGACAGGTCTCTGAAAATCCCTGCGGAAGATGAACAGAGCAGAAAACTCAGCTTGGGTGCCCTACTTGTTTCTGTTTCCTCTTTACCTTGTCTATACCAGTCTCTCTCTTTTTGGGATTTCTGGAAGTCTAGCTTCAGGCAAGGCCAGGCTTACTCCAGGTCAGGTAGTGGCTAGAAATGTTCTTGCTCTCTATATCCCTGTGGTGTTCAGGTAATATAAATATATCTGCTTTTCTTTTGCTAAAAAAAGTAAATTTAAAGTGTCTTTTGGCCTTCTCCCATTCTTTTCTAAGGAGATTTGTGGTGCCTGAGCTTGAATTGAAGGGCACAGAGTGTTCTGTGTGACTGTAAGCAATGCAAAATGTCAGTAAGCCATTGGCACTATCTTGGCTTTGGAGTATTTCTGCCAGCTGTGATTTGAAACAAACTGTTTTCATCTCCTTGTTTACAGGGAGTCAGCCATATCTGGGAGAGCTTTCATTCTGCCAGCACCCGTTATCAGGCTGCTCACTAGCAAAAGGGACGTCAGCCAAGGAAAAAGGCATCTCTCAGACTCGTGGTGACAGCTGAGGGGGGCTCTCTGCTTCAGAGACTCCGCTTAGAGCAGACATCGGCGGGGCCAGACGAGGATTTAATCCCTTTCCTGTCTCTCATTCATTCGTGTTGAGTTTCTTTCCCTTATTGCACAAACTGCAGCTCAGGGTCAAGCCTTTGCCAGGGGAGGATCTGTGAGATCCCAGCCTTGTAGCCTCGGCTGTGAGATGTCTTTGCTGTTCATTCACTGCTCCTGGGAAGCTGAGGCAGAGCTGCTGCAGCAGGAGTGTCATCATCTTGGCTGGGCTGGGCTGGGCTGCTCTGTTCTTGCCCTCCACCCCAGGCTCTTTATTTAGCTTGGGTGCTGAGTTGCTCTGGAGCAGTCTTAGCTGGAGGATTTCCCTCAGCAGATCTGTTCTTGAACTCTCTCCATTTGTCCTGTGCTCCATGGGCTGTGCCTTTGCTGTGTCACACTCCGGCAGCTCTCCAGCAGCCTGGCTGCAGCTCCTGGGCTGCTTCACACTCCCATGCCATTTGTCTGCCTGAAGGAAGAGACAAAGTCCCTACCTTAGGGCTTCAATGGCAACCTAATCTCTGGTTCTCTACTGCAGGGATGGTTGTCCCCATGGTGCCTTACGTTTTAGTTTTTATGTTTTTCAAATCCTGTATTCCCAGTATGTAACTCTGCAGTGTCCTGCAGCCTGGGAGCTGCTGCTCTCTCATGCTGAGACAGACAGAACAAAGCCTCTCCAGGCTGCTCTCCAAGGACACCCAGCCTGGCCTAGGCCCAAAATGTGTAACCCAGCATCTGGAGAAGGGGGGCAAGCTGAGGGGAAATTCCATCATTAGCTAAAGTTTAATTGGTGAAATTGGGTTGAGATGCAAATGGAGCAAAGCTATAAAAGTGTGAAGAACTCGTGACTCGGGGTTCATCTTGGGTGCAGCCTTTGGCCTGCCCAGGGTGTGCCTCTGAAGGCCTTTCAAATAAATATCCACCTTTATTCCCTTACTCCTGTCTGGTCTCTGTTTCTAGGTTGCCCTCTTTAGGCATCACCCAGCTCCCAGTAAACCCAGGCATCCAAACTGTAACCCTTCTCCTCAGCAATCCTTCTGCTGCAGCAGCTGCAGGGTGATTCCCAGTCCTGTCCTGTTGGGACACTGCACTCCTCAGGACTCACTGAGGAGGGTGGTCTTGAAGGCCAGGCAAGGATTTGAGACCTACATTCAGTTGCTGGAGCTTTTGTGACTTCCTGTGCCTTCAGTCCAGCAATGCCACCTCACCTGTAAGAGGAGAACAGTTCTGCTTTTGTCTTACTGTGTTTTGTGACACACTAGGGCAGCTTCTTGCTGTACCCTAGTTGGCCAAAATCAGCCTACTTTTGATTAGAGTATTGGTGTATGGTTGTTGTGGTCAGTAAAGCAGCGTCTCAGGAGGTGAAGGGATGGGATGAACGGCCTTGGCAGATTGTGTGCTGTTACAGCCTTCAGAAGACAAACACTTTCTGCTTCAAACTGTTGTTGCTGTGAAAATCCCTATCTCATCTCTGGAAATGTGCTGCTTCATTTGTGGTGGGATATTCCAGCTCCTCTCCTACTTGTCCCATCCTTGAAAATGAGTGTTCCCAGCAAGGCTGTGTGAGTTTTTATCCTGCTACACTTTGCTGTACTCCGTGGTCACAGAGCTGTCTCACTTTAGCTTTTGAGTTTCCTGTCTCTGCAGCATTTTCTGCCTTCAGAGACTTCGAAGATTTTCCTGGAAACCCACAGCTGGCTTGTACAGGGATGGGTTTACCTGGTCTCTTCCTTTGATAAGAGTCATTGAAACTCCAAACATTAAGTTATTCATGTGTTGGCTTTAAACTTCACTCAGAGATGGGAGAGATGGAAGGAAGAGTGTTCTTGCAGCACAGCAAATCTGGGCTGTGATGCCCTTTCCAGCTGCCTGTCCCTGCCTGTTTTTCCTTTCAGTGTTGTAGCTGGTTTGGCTTATCACAAATGCTCTGTGCATTTAACGTAAGCAGGCTACACATCTTGCATGGATCATTCTTGTTTGGTGTCTTTGAATGCTGGGTTTTCTTTTTTTTTTTTTTTTTTTT
>VWZT01000370.1:714970-752619 GCA_013397055.1 Pachycephala philippinensis
TTTTCATTTAAACTGAACACATTACTGCTCCCGGAGGGATTTTACAAGCTAGTTTGTAGAATAACAAAGAAGGAATTCTGCAGGCTCATCCAATTTGGTCTTCTGTGCTTTTGAAAACTGTTGCTACAGGGTCAGTAGGAGAAGTTGGGGATCTGTCACCCAGGAGATTGGCCTGTAGCTGATGTTTCCCCTCAGTTTCAGAACCAGTAATGCCACAGGGAAATCCTTCTCTCTTTCTTGCTTTCCAGTCAATTGAATAATAAATCCCAGAGCTTATTCCAGTGCATTAGGATTGCTATTTGAAGTCCTGTTACACATAAACTCTTTTATGTGTTTAATTCCCTTACGACTCCACATCTTGGAGAGAAATGTGCTTGGAAAAAGGCATCTGCTCTCGGAAACACACATGGGATATAAATGCAGGATGAACAATGCTCCTACAAACAGGACAGACAGAGGCTCTGGGTGTGTAGGATCAGAGATGTAGCACAAAGGGGCATTCTCAGCTTTGAACAATGGCTGTGTGGTGCTGCCTGGGCACAGGTGGAGGGTCACCTGTTCCAGGGGTTGTGCTCAGGCTGCTGATTGAGGCCTTTTGATCTTGCCCAGACATTCTCTGAGCACTGCTCCTCCTCCTTGCTGCAGCGCTGCTCTGCAATAGCACTGACATCTGATTGTTAATAAAGACAGGAGCTGATGATTACTCTGGTGGCATAGAAACTTCTGTCTCTGTGTCCTTGGCCTTTTTTCTTGGGGCTGAAAGCCTGTCAGGTATTGCTCTGGACAGCAGGGCATGGGAGTTTGTTTCCTGGATTTAGTCTTTTGCTAAGTTGTTTGAACCAGACACGTTCAGAGCTAAACAGAGTCTTCTTCCTCCCCTTTGGCAAAGGCAGAAGACACAATGACCTCCAGCACTCCTGCAGCTGCAGGTTGTTATCTATTTTTTAATCCGGTGTCCGCAGGAGCATATTTGAAACTCCTCTGGTTATGTTGCTTCTTGGAGAACTGCAGCTTTTGTGGCAGGGAAGCTGGAAGAGCTGGGGCTGCAGGAAAAAAGCTCACCGGTCTGATTCACAGTGATGGTCCCTGCTATGCCAGCGAGTGCAAATGTGATGGCAAAGGTGCTTCTTGTCCCTGCACCAGCTGTGGCTCTGGTTTGAGGTGAAGTTTTCTTGTGTGTGTTACACAGAGGAGCTGCCTGGTGCAATCAGTGTCTGGTAGGCTTTGAGAGGATGGTTATGACAGTCTGTCTGGAGTGGCTGTGGTGGTGTTGAGAACCAGATACATGCTTGATAGCTTCTCTGAGCTCTTAAAGTCCCTTCTTTCCAAGCACTTTGAGATATGGTTAATTAACCTGCTGGATTTGAAATCTGATTTCGGAACACTCTGACTTTCTGTGGGGAGTTGTAGGGTTTTGGCACGTCTGTAAATCAGGGCATTGGTACAAAGGGTTAGAGGAAGTCCCACAAGCTTTGTTCTGAATGCCTTTTGATGCACTTGTAATGAAGATGAGGGTCCCTAGAAGACAATGTGCCAGTTATATGTACGGGGTTGGACCCACTGGGTTGATACCTGACTTCAGTGCCATGAGAGAAGTAGGCAAAAGAGAGCTTGGATTCCTTGATTTCTGGATTCTTTGCCAGTCAAAATGGCAAGTTCACTCATCCTGTGATCCTGAAACTCATCAATAAGTGATGGTGAAACTTTCAACCTGGGGCTTGAATAAAAATGAAAAGAAGCCTCTGAGGGTCACTGAGGTCTCCTTGGGCACAAACTGCAACGGCTGAGTGAATCAGAGGAACAAAACCTTCTCTTGTGATGTGGAAACGAGTTTCACGCCTTCCCTCTCATGTGGGCTTTGTGCACAAACAGCTTTGTTTGTGAGTGTCAAAGGGCAGGGGAAATCCAGAAAGGGGGAAGGTATTTCCTGTGTCTGACAGGCTGTCCTGCTTGGGTCATGGCAGAGATCATGCCTTTCTCTTTTGACCTGGTTTTTGAGGCTTTGATCCAAGAATGTGACACTCTTCCCCTTTCTTGTGTCATGTCTGGCTGTTGTGTTCAGTGACACTTCCTTGAAAGCAAGGGGGATGCATCCCTGTGTGCTGAGTGAGACTTGCTGGCTGCCATCCCTCGGTGTGTCCTGACCTCTCCAGTACTTGTAGCCCTGTACCCCCAAATCAGTTCATCAGTCAGCTCATGCTCCTTCCCCAAATTCCCACTTCCTGGGCAGTCACTTAGGGCCACAAGCAAGAGATGCTGTTTCCCAAATGATAATTGCATGTGGACAAGCTCCTGTAGCTCATCCTGCAGGGATCAGGAAGCTCCAAGGACAGCCATGTGGTGGCTCTGATCTAGGAACACCAGTGGCTGTGGGTTGAGCTTTCTGGGCTCTTCCCTGGGAGTTGCCCCATCCCTGGGATATTCTTGTGAAGCCTCAGCAAAATCCCTGGAAATGACACCTGGCTCTTGCAGTGGAGTGGCAGATCCTGGTGGTTTGCTTTTCCATGAAGTGCTTGGAGCTCTCCTGCTGAAGGGAGCTGTGTGTGCTGAGCACATCCTTTGGCTTCCTGAGGAGCAGAGCAGTGCAGGTTGTGGCTCCTCCAAACCTCTTCCACTCTGCTGTGGCAGATTTCTGTGCCAGTGTTTGTGCCTTGAGTGACATCCAATGGAAAGGCTTCCCTATTTTGCTACCAATCTTTTTCTGCCTGTTGTGTTTTCCACGTGTTTTCATTTAGGGGCTTCTGATCTTTAACAGGTACCTTCCTTCCCTCTCCTTTTCCATATATTTTTTTCATCTCCTTCAGTTGCAACACTACAAGTGTCAGATGGTGGTGATGCTTTGCTAAAGGTGCTTTCTTTGCTCCCCTCCTGGAATAGCAGTCAGAAATCTGCATGATGTGATGCCATAGGTCACAGCAGACCCTGGTGCCATGTCACAAAATTGAGCAAAAATGATGCTATGAAGAACAGAGCAACTTCAGAACAAACTGGACTTGCAAGCTGGGCCCACTTCAGACGCCACGATGCTGAACAGAGCTGCACACTTCAGGACTCTTCCAGGGAATTCAGGGTGGGTGGTAGACTGTGGCAGCTGAGCTCCACGCTTGTCATGCCCTGAGAAGTCCTCCCTCATTTGAGGATTAAACTATAGCTGCTTCCCCGACACAGAACTGCTGCCAAGATTCCAGTCTGGCTCAAGCCACTCTCCACACTTCATAATGAAGTTTGAGAGAGTTTTAACATCTTGGTGTTGGCAGAAACATGGTTTTAAAATCACGGTGTGGTTGGAGACTCGCTGGCTCTGGACACTGGTAACAAGGCTGGAGACTTTCATGTGAAGGTCAGATCCAGCTGTGGTGTTAGTGACAAAGTCATGAACTCCTGACTGATGGTTCGGGGCTTACGTGTGGAAAGACGTCTGGAGTCCAACGCCAGGACTGGGACTTGGGAGACCTGGATTCAGTTCCTGGGCTTTGCCAGAGCTATTCTGGGAGACCCTCAGCAAGACACTTAAAGCCTTTGTGCCTTAGGTCTCTTTGTGAAAATGCACTGAAGGTCTACCTACATCAGCATGCTCCAAGTCCTCCAACTCACACATGGCTCTGGACTCCTGAGCACCACTGGATGCAGAAGAACAAAGAAATAGGTGCAATGAGCTGCCTCTGTCCAGCTCGTATCAGACAAGTGCCTGGATCACAGTTCTGGGCATTAGCAGTGACTGGTGTGCTTTTTGGCAGCTTCAAGGGTGAGGACATCATGTTCTCAGGCGGCAGCACTGCTCTCTCATCTCTGGGTGAGGCTGTTCCCAGAGCAGGCAGCCCTGTGCTCAGGAGGAAGCTTGTGCAGCTCCCCCTCTCCAGTGGCTATAGGAGAACTTGGCTTCTGTGTTTGGCAGCTGGCACAAATCATCAGCAAACAGCTTCCTGAGAAATTAGTTTCCCAAAGACTCTGCTAACCACGACCGAGCTGCTCCCTTTTTTCCAAGACACACATGGGCAACCTCTCCTGGCAAGCCTTTGTTACTGCTCTTTGGAGCAGCTACCAGTCTCTGCAGTGCTGTCCTGGGTGTACACCTGTGCCTGCCTCCCTTGGAGCAGTTTTGGATGAGATTCATGCAGCCTCCAGCTCCATTTTGTCCCTGTGCCCAGCTGAGCCTGGGGCAGTGCTCTGTCTCCTGCCAGCTCTCAGCAGGAGGAGCCTCTTCCCCAGGGACAGGGTGCTCAGGGCTTGTGTCTGCCTGGCTTGGAGAGACAAGCATAAGCTGCAGCCTGCAACACTGTAATCCCAAAGCTTCAGACTCTCCCTGCGTGTGCCAAATTCCTTTGGCTGTTAAATAAGGGTAGGAATTTCGAGGGGAGCTTGTAGAGTACAACTTCTGTGTTTGCTTTTAGCTTCATGAATAGCAGCAGTGACTTGTTTGGCTGTATACTGGGAAAACTCGGAGTTGCCAGCTTTGACGAGCTGCTGTTTTAAAGGAAAAGTTGTCACTTATGCAACTGTCTGTGTTGACTTCAGAATCACTGGTGCCTTGCACAGCCCTGCTGTGTCTGCAGGTCACCCTCCAGTTCCCAGTGGGGCATGGCAGTGCTTGTGCTGTAGTTGGGACCCTGGGGATGCTGTGCTGCTCACAGAGCTCACAAACCTGTCCTGCAGAACCCTGGCTGTGCCCCAGAAGAGTGTGACCCTATTTCAGATGGGGGAAAATTGAGGCACGGGTCAGATAGCTGGAAAAAGGCTCCATGGAGGTCACTGATGTAGTTGTTGATGTGTTGGTACATCCCAGGTCTGAGTGGTGGGGAAAGGGCAAATGCCTGGGAGATGGGAAATTCTCTCACTGCTGAGTGAGGAAAGGCTGTTGCCAGCCTCTGTTCAATGTCACAGAAGTCCCCAGGAAGGGAAAGTGTGGGAAACAAGTCATCATCTCGCTACTTGCAGGACTTTGTAGTGGTGACATCTCCACAAAGCTGCTGGTGGTACCTGGGGGAGGAGAGGTGTGGGGAAGAGCCAGTAGAGCATGAGGGCTTAAGGAGGAAAATAAAAGCTGTTGAATCAGATCCACGCTCTAATAAATCCTTGCTGATATTTTGTGTGACTCCTTTTTCTGCAGCTGGGGGTGGCTGGGTGCTCTGGGATATGTCCAGGTGGGAAGATGTGCTATGAATTAGTAGCAACACTGCCCTGGAGTAGGTCACTGCATTCTGCTGACTCCTTCTTTGTGTTAGTTACAGGACTCTCATCAGGCCCACGTACAAAATGTCCTACAGAACTGTGACCACGCTGGAGTGGAGGTGCTGTCCTGGCTTCACAGGGAGCAACTGTGAGGAGGGTGAGTTATCCAGCAGTGGCTCTGTCCTTACGGAGCAGCAAGGATGGACTGGCTGCCTTCAGCTGGGGTTTGTTCCTTAATTTGCCCTACACCTCTTAGACACAGGAACAAATCACCTCTTCCCTTCACTCCCTGTTGTTATCTGACTGTCACACACAAGTTCTGAAAGGTGATCTTGGAAAACAGATCATTCTGAATGCCTGCAAACAGGCCTGAACAGGGAGGGGGAAAGAAATGAAGAAAAGGGAATCAGGGATTCCCTCAATCTGTTTAGAGGTGTACTGATGCTTGGCATCCCCATTGTGTTCAGCATATGTGCTTTCTCCTTTCTGTGTGTCATCTTCTCCCTGTCCCTTTTATCACCATCAG
Organism: Pachycephala philippinensis; assembly: GCA_013397055.1. NCBI lineage: Eukaryota > Metazoa > Chordata > Aves > Passeriformes > Pachycephala > Pachycephala philippinensis. The sequence goes on from VWZT01000370.1 coordinate 720,666, forward strand.
TTGCTGTGTCCAATAAAAGCTGGTTCCTGGATGGCTGCTGCTGAAAGTTTTATGCCTGTAAGGTCTGGACATAAATAATGTGTGTTCCCAGAGAGCTTTGAATCAATACCTTTGGTTCCCCTTTCTGCCTGCTCCTTGACATATTGGTGCAACATTCATGTTTCACAGTGCATGTGAAAACACAGTTCTGGGTTTGGCATCACACAGAGGAAAACACAGGGCTCTTTCCAGAGCAGGAGGAAAAAGTATTTTCCTTTTTTATCACAATAGGGCATATTTAACATTTTCCTTCCTAACACTTTCTACTTTAACTGTTACTTCTGGGGGTTTGAAACAAGTCCTGCTTCTCCACTAAGTTTCAGGTTTAGGCATTAAGGCATCTGCTGAACCTGACATGAGAGTTCACGGCTCATGAATGGGAGAAACTAAGCCTGGAGTTTTCTGCTCATTTGCATCAGGTCAGCACAGCCTGTCTCTGGCTGCTGAAGGGTCATTGGGGGTGTTCAACATCTCAGAGTCTGCTGTTCGTACTCATTTTCTTTGTGCTGTGATATCTTAATACCAATCACACAATTCAGGCAAATCTCTGACTAGGAAGTTGTCTCGTTAGAGTCCCAAAGAGTGATGGCTGCAGACAGCAGCAGGCTCCAGGCTGCTGAGGAAACAATAGCTTCCCAGAAGCTCCAGAAAAGTCTTACAAAGTGGCAGAGCTACCCTGAGTTGCAGGCTATAGGAGAGAGCTTTACATTTTAACATAATGCTAAAAGAAGGGAGCCTAAGAGAGGAGCTGCTGTGTGCAGCTTGAGTTTTTACCTGTCCCTGCAGGGAAAGGGGAGCTGGGGGTGGTGGCAGAGCTCTTTCTTCCAGTGTGGCTGGGTGAGGATGTGCCTGGTGACCTGAGGAGCCCCTGTGTGCAGCCTGTTCGTGCCTGCAGTTTTGGACAGGTGTGAGTTATTGCAGCTTAGTGGTGCTGCTGGTGCAAAGGAGAGATTCCAGCTCCCTCCCGCAGTGCCAGATCTGTCTCAGCAGAGTTCTGTGGAAATAAAAAGCCAACATAAGCTTGTTTGAGAGAGCCGGCAGCGATCTCGCAGGAGCAGGTCTGTGGAACGAGGTGACAATTTTATACAGTTACTTTTCAAGGTGGAACTGTTCTTTTGGGCTTGGATATGGTCTGTGGAGTGTGAGCAGAAAGCCAGTAGTAAGCCCTTACTTTCATGTGTGAGATTCTTTTTACCTTTTTTTTTCCCTCCCTAAAACATCTGGTGCTACTGACAGTCCCACATCCTTGAATGAAAGAGGAAAATAAAAAAAAGTCCCCTTTCTAGTGCAGCAGGGTTGTGCCACTTAGTTTTTAGTGTAAATACTGGTGCTAGTGGTTTGCATGGCCCTTCAAGCTGTCAACTTCAAAATGGAAATATTTACTTACTCCTTATGTTAATTATTAATGTTAGTGTCACTTGGAAATGAAAGTAAAAGAGGCTAAAAAGAGGCTGTTTTAGGGTTTTTGGCAACCCAGTATAAGGCCTTTTGTACTCTTTTCTCTTCTATGCTCTCCCCTACTGCAAGTTTGGTTCCTCTAACAGGGTGGGATGCTTATCTGTGTGAGTTCTTCCTGGAAACAGCAGACAAAAGAAAACAAAAAACCAAACTGAAGCAAAACAAAAACAGCGCAGTGATGAAGCCACAGTGAATTAGCAGGGTAGAACCTCAAAATGCTTTAATCTGTCTTTGGTAGTTAGACTTCTCCTCAATATTTCATTTCACTTGTATGTGCAGCTGGTGCTTTAGAGGCTGATGTGAGGTAGGTATGACTGGAAGCAGCCTGGACCTGCACTGTTTTTTCCTTGCCTTCTTGCTGTGCTGCAAATCCTCCAGTTCTCTGGCAGCCACTGTTGTTCTCCACGTGCCAAAGGAATGGCAGCTGCAGTGGCTCTGAGCTTCCACTGCAACATCTCCTGGTTCTGGAGACCAGAGGGAAACCCTTCCTTTGCCAAAGGGTGTTGGAACAGTGAGGTTGTGTTTCCATCAGTAGGAGGGACTAAGCCAGGAGATAATGGATTGATGAAGCACATGGCAGAGTTCTGGGAGCTGTGTGTGCATGGGCATGGCTGATGGGGGTCTTTGCATCCTGATGCTATAAATCTATCTATAAGATCTATTGATTCCTTCTTTAATCCCTGGTGAGCAGGGTTAACATTTGCTCCTTTTTTGTGCTGTTCTGGAGCAGTGTCTTTGGGGGAACCACTGTAGCATATCTGGAGGATAGATTGTTTTTACTAGCTGTCCTTATATCAAGCCTTCCTTGCCCTTTTAAAATCTATTTCTTTTAGCATTTTGTGAGGGAAGACAGGATGGGGAGAAGGTGAACCAAGGAAAGAAGTCAAAGAATTTGAAACCATTCAGAGGCTGCAGCTATTTGTGATATTATACCTCGTTGTGATCTCCCAAATGGCAGGTCAGCTTTTCTTTTGCAAAAGCAGCAGTTCAGTGTGGGTGTCTAGCCCCAAAGTAGGACAGACTCCTGATGAGACTGGCTTGCTGTAAGACACCTTCAATGGGAAAACCCCCCCCCTCTGCTAGAGCAAGCTGTTAAATGCAATTCAATCATTAAAGTGCCTCCATCCTCAGCTGATGAGTTTAGCTGCAGACAGGAACCACAACTGTCACCAGTTAAGGTGACAGGCACCTACATTAATGCTGAAAGCTGCACATTTTTAGATTTAAATTATCCTGGGAATCTGACTCCTGCATTGAAGCTGATAAAGAGCAGCAATATCTGGAGGAAGCCCAGCTCTAGAGGTGAATGGAGATTTTGCTCTCAGTGGGCCATTAATTCACTGAGGTAAATTAACCTGTTTCCAACCTGTTTCCTTTTGCAAGCTGACACTGCTGGGGCCTTTCTCCCCTTCCTTTCCTTGCTTTCTGCTCAGCCCAAGGTACACCAGCATTTGAAAGATCTCCAGTTCCTTTACTGGTTTTGTAGAACTGTGACCTGCTCATTGAGTTGATAGTCAAAAATCACCAGTTGTACCAGGCCTTCCCAAAGGGTTTCTTGCAACTTCCTTGGATGGAGAAAGAGACTTGATGCAAACAAGTCTGGTGAATATAACTGTCACTAGATGCTAACTTTTATTTTCCAGTTTCAGGGGGTTTTTGTTTTGTTTAAAGTGGAGCCCAAGCCTAGGACAGGAAATGAATGCACTGAGCCACCCAGTCTGCTGCCTGCTGATATAAAGAACATATGGATGAGGGCAGTGCAGGGGTGAAGTGGTTTAGCCGTTGCAATCATGCATCAAGCTGATTGATTTGAATCCAAGATGATGCTGACATTTCAACTCAGCCTTTTTCTGTATGGCTGAAAGTTCAAAGGCAAGTGCAACCTCTTGGGAGAGGAAAAGTGTCCCCAGCAAGTTCAGGGGCTCAGAGCTGCCCTGGAGCTCTCCAGCCAGGCAAGGTCTTATTTTACTTTACAAATATAGCATAGCTTTCTTCCTTGTTTGTTTGTACTGCTTGAGTCTGGGACAGTAGCCAGTATCTTATTTACCCCAGAAGCAGATTGATGGTAGACAGCTTAGCTGTTTGGGCAAGAAACAGCTCCCAGAGTAACCTCAGCACCTCTAAAGTGATGCTATTGTGATTCCAAGCTTACTTTATTTTTTCCTTTCCATAAGAATGCAAGTAAGATAGGAAATTTGAGCAGCCTTGTTCAAGTAATGGCTTAACTGGACAACTTCCTTTTTTTTTTAATGTCTCCCCCTCCTCATTTCTTGGAATATTATTATCTACTTTTAATAACTATTGTTTGCATTTTTCTTGTCATCCTGATATTTTTCAAACCTTTTAGATTCCCACGTGTTTACAGTTTTCAAAGCAGCATAAGAAAATGAGGACTTTCCTCTTGGTATGATAGAGTGCAAAAACCCTTTTCATTTTTACTGCTGGTTCACAAAATTTCTTGGTCCCAGGAGGAGAGATGCAGAACAACACTGCCAGGAAAATCTTAAATGAGCAAATGCAATTATGAGACAAAATTTGATGAGACCGTGAGAAAGGACATCAAAACAAGAGACCTGAAAGTTTGAAAGCCCATTGAAGTGCTCTGAAGGGAAGGGAATTCAAAGTGGTGTTGATGGGACTCCACTTCTCCAAGCCTTGTTCTTCCCCGTGAGCCATTAAAACACAGAACTGTGTGAAAATGCAACACAGAGATTATGGAGTAACATTTCCTGTAGTATCACAGCAGTTCTCTCCAGGAGTTGAGCTTTTGTGTTCTCCTTTGCTCTAGTACCTCAGTTCTTTTTTCAGCAGAGCTTTTTGCTGCCACTGAGCTTTTTCGTCTTCCCTTAGAAACTGAGAAACTGTGAGAGAAAACAGTGGGAGTCGGAGCCATTGCACTGCCTGTTCCTGTTCCTGCTGAATCCTGCTTCAGTGACGTTTGCCCACTTCAGCTGAGCCCAGCTCCTATCAGGAAACAAAAGCTTCCATGTGAACAGTGAAATTCTCCCCAAGGTGGTCTCAGTGCCCTCTGCCTGGGAAGTTCTGTGCTGCAAGTGTGGCAGACTGAGCTTCCTTCCCTTCAAGTCTGGATCTAACAGGGATGTAGTTCTCTACTAGAGACTGGTTCAGAAACTCCTTTTGGGAGATGTGGCTTAGCTCTCATTTGAGACCTTTGAATCCAAGTACAATATTTAGTTCCACGTAGCAAATTTGCTTCTAAAAATATCTTCTGATGCCAAAGTTTGCTTGTTAGATACAATAAGTGAATCATGTGAATAAATGTTATAGACTATTAAGTGCAATGTGAATTTACTCGTAGTTTTCCAGTGAGTAAGTAGGTGGTAAAATGTGCTAACTATCTCTATAAATTTACCTTCAAAAATATTTTACAAAAAAGTGTCAAAACATGTGAGTCACCCGTGCTGGAATTGCTGATATATGGAAGTGGCTTCCTGAGTACTGATGTTTGTGATGTGGCACACAGGTGTTGGGCAGTACCCACCCCAATATTTTCTTCCATAGCACACACCTCCTGCTGCTCCAGTGTTCCACCTCCTGCTTGTGTTTCTGGTGGCCTCTTCGATATGAGATGCACCAGGAGTTGCCCAAACCACCCTACAATGTGTCACCCACGTGCTGTCTGCTCCCATCCCCATGCTGACCATTCAGCAACCTCTGCCTTCAGGCATAATTTGTGTCACCCTTGATCAAATTGATCAGATTTTCTGAGGAGTTCCTGGAGCATGTGATCACTGTTGGAAGCATCCACAGCCTGCTGAGAGCACTTTCTGGCATCAGCACTCTGTGACTACTTGAACAATTTCTAAATGTTCATCTTCTCCTTCAATACATAGGGAAAAAAAAAAATCCCAGTTAGATTTCCAAATATTTTGACACTGCATTCCAGCATCTGAGTAGTTTCATTTTTTTTGACATTTCTAATCTGAACAGGGAGAATTTTATTGAGCACCTAATGTCAAAATATGTGAAGTGCTAAATATCTACAGATGTTATCTGAACATAATTGGGAAAGCTGTATGCTGTACCATTACATTGTCCCAAATTTTTTAGCTCCCATCAAATTACTGTGGTATGTAGAGAATCTTTTGTGTTTTGATAAGCTGTTGGTTTGCTTTCCCAAACACGTTGGATGCTTTCTGCTGTGTATTTCTTACTTCACAAGTGAAGGACCCACCTGTTTATAGTGAATGACTTTTCTATGAATTTGCTTTATCTCCAATCAGGAGTGAGCATAATCTTCCCTTGGGTAGGGCTGGACAGGGCTGGGAGCAACCTGGGCTAGTGGGAGGTGTCCCTACCCATGGCAGGGGGTGAGTGAGATGAACTTTAAGGTCTCTTCCTACCCAAACCATTCTGTGCTTCTTTTAGACTTGTATAAGCTCAGAGACATCTCTAGTGGTTAATTAGTTAGATATTGAAAGTTTTGCACCCAGGTAAGCTCCTGAATTACTTTGGAATAGAACTTGGGAAGCGTGGGTTCTGAAGAGACCGTGCAACCTCTTGACATTGTCTTCTTTCATAATCCTTACTGCCTCCTTCAACCCTGAGCTTTTAACATGCTACTTTCTCGTGTAGCTGTTCCTTCAGAGCTCCTGTTTCCCCCCAAATTATCACTTGTTTCCCATTCATCCTCACAGTGATGAAACTTTTATTTGCTTGAGGCTGTTAGAAGGGAGTTGTTTTTTTCCTCCTGTGTGAGTCTCACTTTGTTAGAGCCTTTGGGCGTTGCTGACAGTGTCCTCTGGAAAAAAGGAGATGTGACATGTTATGCTGTGAATCCTGCAAATGTAGTTAGTACCAAAATCGGGAAAAACATTCTCCTGAAAAACTCCACCCTATCTTTCTTTTCCACAGACATTCCTTTGGAGGTGGTGGGGAAAGGGTGGAGCTATGTTTATACCAGAAGTTAGTACTTTTTGGAGTGTATGCTTCCATTTGCATAGGCAAGAGCTAAATGAGAGGAATAGTTTCTAATTGGTGCCCACTGATCAGTTTGATGCCTTCCAAGTGAATTATAGATGACAGTGGAAGAAGAATTAAACCCACCTGCTGATGCTGTTTCCAAGTTTCCTTGCTGCTGCACTGACTTGTTTTTTTATCAGGAATAGGAAATGAGGCTTAGGCCTTTGATATGAAATAGCCCCAGTTGGAAGAGGTGGCAATGAGGAGTATCTTTCTTTCACTGACTTTGCAAGGCTGTTACCCACTTAACCAGCTGCTTTGTGTTTAATTTTTGAGCACTTACAAAATTACAGCTCCCTCCCCATCGCTTTCCAAGGGCTTAGTTATGAAATGTGTGGATTTAAGGTTGCTGTCAAACAGTACTGAACGGGATGGTTTCTTGAGGAAGAACTTACTGAATTTCTTACTTGCAGGAGAATGCCTCAGTGGCCTGATTTGCAGAGTGCCATTCCTTTTTAGTGCAGTAATTTATTTATTTTCAGTTATCTTTGATATCTGACTCTAGAAGCAGTGGAGACTTGTGCAGATGTGAATGTTGGTGAGGATAAGGGAAAGATGAGGGACAAAGTTCCAGGTTTTCATGATCTTCACCCCTAGGTGTGACTCTGTGTTCAGAATCCTGCTCCCATCTCTTTTTTCTGTCTTATCATATGCTGGGGGAGAGACAAGAACATATTTTACACCACACAAGTTCTAAGAGACCTGTGCAGAACTGATCTAATAATGAGCTGTCACTTTGTGTGAGTGATGGAGAAATATCTTGCACTCCTGAGATTTAAAGACATGAGAATAAAGGAAAATCCTGAAGATGGGAGACTTCACCACCAGCTTTCCTCAGAGAGCAGATGGACAGGCCAAGGTACTCTTGCAAAGAGTTTTTTAATAAGTTTAAGCCAAGCTGTTGACAGTGCAAGCTGTTTGCATGTGCGAGTGGCAAGATGTGTCTGAGGGGGTGTGAGACGAAGGGCAGAGGTTGAAGGAGGCCACAGAGTACACGGGGTGGTGCAGTTGGTAGCAAGCTGAACTGGAGCCAAGATTTGGGGGTGAAGCAGATGGAGACATTCCCGTTTCTACCTTAGGGACTCTTGCCTTTTTCCCTTTTTTTTTTACTTAATTTTTCTTTAAACAAGTTGTGTTTTCTGTGGTAACTAATTCCAGTTGTGGGCTGCTCAAAGCCATCACAAGGAGGGTTTATGCAAATACAGGATCTAAACAGGGTAAGCCTCATCCACACAAGTTTTCTTCAGTCAGAAGAGATTAACTAGGTACCTAAATCCCCATTACAAACATCCTGGGATGCTTTGCCATGGGAAAATGGGATTGCAAGGAATTGGGATCCAGGCAGAACTGGGATTGCAAGCCCAGGAGTAAAAACAAAGGTGAATTTTCCAGAGAAGTTTGAGGTTGGTTTCTTGTTTTGTAGACTTCAAGGTGAAAGAAAGAGGTAAGCATTGAATTCCCATGTTGCTGAACCCTAGACTTTATTCTTACTCTGTTCCTTGTTATGAAATAGGGAACCAAAAGTGTTCCTCCAAATAATTTCTGCTGGAGTTAAATTTTAATTTAATATGAAATGCTAGGCAAAACCATCTTCCATACATTCCAAGGTTGTCTTTGTGTGAGCCCATTAGAAGGATAAAGGCAGCAAAGTTAGTACAGCTCCATTTGGGAAGCTACAGAAATGTGCAACTGCAAACCACACAGTTCACTCAAAAGAAACTCTGTGCTGTCATTAGTGAGGGTTCAGACTGTGTCTGTTTGGGCAGAGGTGGCAAATGGAGTTTTTCCAGGGACTGTGCTCAGCCCAGCATGGCTTGTTATTCCATTTCCAGGTTGGTGTAAGGCATGGAGAGCCCTCCCTAATCAGCTCTGTGTGTGTTGGAGGCTAAGCAGTACTGGGAATATGTGGCAGATTAGGATTAAAATGCAGTTAAATCTTGATTAAATTGTAGAGTTGGGCAAGAATCCATGAAATGAGATTCGATCAAGAACAGCCACAGAGGCAGGAATAATTAAGTGCACAGATTTAAATAAGAGATTCTGAAGGTAGTGGGATCCCAGGGGTGGGAATGGAGTTTGTGGAAGATGTCAGAATGAAGTGTTGCTCTAAACTCAGGAGAAGAAAAGCCATGTTGGAGTTTGGTGCTACAAATGCTCTGACCAGGTGTAACATTTACTACTAAATAATCCATGGCACTGCCTGACACACAACAAGTAAAACCTTCATGGACTGTGGTACCTGCATGTGTTTGTGTTGGTGGTTCTCAGAGAGGTCAAGTTTCAGCATTTATTGGAACTTCAGCCTTTTGACTGCTAAACTCACGTGAAAGCCAGTCCTAATTGTGTTGCACATCTGAGCCCCAGGACCTTAAATACTGTAAAGGGATGTGTTGCATCTGTGAAGGGAAGTGTTTGGCTCAGAAAGGAATGTGCCTTTCGTGGTAGATGGCGTTTGAATACGTTGTACAGTTAAATAGTTAGATTGGTTAACTTCGGAGGAGTCAGTAGGTGTGTGTTATACACAGCTGAAAATATCATCAGCACAAACAAGCTGTTCTAAATATACCATGACTGGTGGTCATTTAGGGCTAACTCATGGTTTTCAGAAACTGGACCAGAAGTAGGTATAGACCCATTCTAATGGTGACATGCATGTGATTACAGAAAGTCTGATTAAACGTTTCCTACAAGTGTAGCACTGCAAGATATCCTGATTGTCATTGCAGTGTCAAGAAATCTTGTTGGATGGTTCTTTAGCAACTTTACTATTCCTAAGTAAATGAAGGCTGGGAAAAACTTACTGGAGAAATAAGCTTTGCTTTTATGTGCCATCAGATTTCAAACAACATTTAATAAAAGACTTCATCAAAATTTGTAAGCGAGTGAAACATCACCATTTAACCAGGCTGTACTAAGTCTCTCAACCACCAAGGCAAGAAAGACACTGAGGAATGGCTCTGTGAAAATCCCCTATCATGAAGTTCATTAAGGACTGATAAACTTTATTCTGGACTCGTAACATATGCTTCTTGCTTGGGCTCCTGATTTGTCTCTCCTTGGATAGCGCATCCAAATCCACAAGTAACATGCAAGTTTGCATTTCATTTTGAGCCCAGCAGGCATACGGCAACGAGGTTACAAGACCTTTCCAAGTGAGCCTGGAGGGACTTGTTGGCTAGAGTTTGGATTTCTGGCAAGCAGCTCCCTCCAGCTCTCTTCTGTAATAAACTCAGGGTTCAGTCCCCGGCCTCGCGCAGATACCGAGCTCTGTTGCGTGTCTCTGGGTAATCAGTCACTGGGAAGGCACAGATGTTTCAAGATGCACAGCAATGGGTGCAGCATAAAAGAGAGGCAACAGCAGGGTCATGCTACAGATGCAACCACATCTCACATGTGTTCCTTCTTGACAGGAGAATTCTTGTAGTGTTTGCGGTTTTCTGGTTGCTAATCCCATCAAACGAGGACTCAAAGGCTAATAATGCTTGGGGCTTTTAGTGCTGTTCCTTAAGCCATGCAGTGCCAGGTATGGCTGGTGCCTCCACTGCAGGCAGATCCAAGAGAAGAGCATTAAAATAACAGAGACGGGTGCAGGATTGCCCCAAGCAGTGGCTTAAATTATTCTGGGCAGCAATTCTAACAAAGTCAGAAGCATTAAAGAAATTTGGGGCTAGAAGATGTCCTAGCCTTTACCTGGTTGTGGAGATAAGAGATGAAAAAACGGCATTTTTTTCTCTTTTCCTGTAAATGAAATACACTCAAGCCTAAAAGAGAAGAAGCCAGACTCAGGCAGGATTCAGAGTTTGATGTTTCATTTGTGTGCACATAATGACTTTTGTAGCAGTAATGCTGAAGAAGTTTTGGCGTGTATCCACTGTGGGAAGTGCAGGACCTGTGTTCATTGCTAGGTGGTCCTTCATTCTAAAAACCTTGAGGGACATCCATGGCAGATGGGCTTTAATTAGACTATGTCCTGCTGCCAGTGACTGTCAAATGTGTCTCCCCAGATCAAGCACTAGAGCTTTCTGTTGAAGGTGTCAGGTCTTGCTCTCATGGAAAGAGAGTTTCCTGCAGTGTGAGCTGCAGAAAGTGCTGCGGTACCCCTGAGACACCGACAGAAACTGTGAAGTATCCTGGTTAATTAGTTCTTCAGTGGCCAGTTTGGGTGGGGATACAAACCTGTTGCTGTTGTCAGCCAGTGTTTTAGCCCCGATGGCAGAGGCCTGTGCTAAGTAACAAAGGTTCTGGTTTTCTCTTTACTGGTGTGGAGAGTTGTTAAACCCATATGGCTCAGAGTACTCGTGTAGGGATGGCTCTGCCGTGTTGCTGCAGGGCTCTGCGCTGTAAAAAGTTACAGCCCATTCAAGGAGGGGAACAAGCTACTCCTAAACTTGGCTTGTTTGATCTTTTCTAACTTAGCCTCAAGTGATTAAGCAAACAGTGTCTTTTCAAGCATTCTCCAGTTGTGTGATCTGCTAAACACATCTCGCAGTGTGATCTGCCAGAGATGCCTTGAACGCTGTCCTTGTGCTGTGCACTCGCTGGTCCTTGTGGGAACATAAATAAGCAGTTATTTCTATTGCATCTGGTCTGTCTGGGTGGGATGCAGAGGATGGTTATTGGTTTATGTTTAACATAAACTTGAAGATTTTTGCTTTTGTCTCAGTATTAGCACTCACAGCAAGGCGGCAGCTCTTTATTAGCTACCCAGGAAAACAGTCCATTCTCCTTGCAATGTGAGGGGTCCATCTGCAGTGTGATGTGTCTGTACAAGGCATCATTCTTGCCCTGCCCTTGTCTTAGGGAAGTAGAATGTCTACCAGCAGTAGTTGGGATACCAGCCATAAAACTGTAAGCTCCTCACAGACCAGTGTAACCAGATCCCTCATACACCTCATGGGGAACGTGAATGAGCATTTACATGGCTCCATTAATGCCTGGTGGACACTTTTTTTTCCTGCAGGGGCTGTCCTTTGACACTCAGCACTGCTCTCCTGTACCTGAACAAATGTGAATGTTGTGCACTCTGGAATATAAATCTTCACCCTGGAATCTGTGTTCTGCTACAGGTTCAGCTGTTAAGCTTTGGTTTTTGTTGATTGCAAAAGTAAATTTGATGCCTCAAACTCATTAGAAGTGGTCAGGAGTAAGAGAGGATGGTTTTCCTGAAGTATATCAAAAGCTCATTATTTATCAGTCCTTTCTCCTTGGAACTGTGATGATCCCAGAGTGAATGAGTATTCCTTTTCCTATCCATATCATTTTTTGCCTTATTTGTATCTCAAATTAGCAGAAACTCTGATCTTCACCTGGCTTTTTATGGCAGCTTGTAGAACTGTAAATGTGAATATGCTTTGACAGCAAATCCTAAATCAACCTTTGGTCACTGCAAGCTGGAACGATTTGAAAACCTGTGTAACCTTTTGACCAAACCTGGGCTGATATTCAACATCTTTAACAAGAACTGAAGCCAGAACAGCCCTGATGACTTCAGACTTTCATTATGAGCCAGCTGTAGCCCCTAATGTACACTCAGGTTGGGACAGAGGATGTGATGGGTCAGCTGCACCATTTGGGCAGGAGTGTGCTTGCCCCCAGGGGATCCATTGAGCAGTGGTGTTCTCAGGGCTGTGTTTTGCTTTGGCACTGAAAAGCAGTGGGCACTTTCTTCTCCTTTTCACCACTGCTCCTGAGCACCAGCCATCCCGGGGCAGTCCTTGCCAGCATCTGTCATGGTTTTCCTTTGCTCCCCAGCTCTCCCCTTGGCCCTGAACTATGTGACACTGAGCAGCTCCCTGGGAATCATCCCGAGGCTCTGCACAAACCCTGCACTACAACAGTGTGCTGGTCCAGGTGTGCAGCTGATTTGAAATGTATGTTAAATCCCTTGTTCTGGCACAGATCCCCGTGCAGCTTGATGTCCCATCCATGTGGATTGGAGCAGGCAGGGTTGAGCTAGCTCTGGGTCTGCATTAACCAGCTGGATAGAAGCTAATTTCAGTTTGGGTGCAGTAATCACCCTTTGCTGGTGCAGTAGCATGGGCTGTCTCCCATTTGCTGTCAGCTGAAATGGTTCCCAGTTTCTGAGAGGGTGTTGGAAGACCAAAGAAGTAATCATCAAGTTTTTTCTGACTACTACAGATGACAGAGGAGAGCTGGACCACTGATGTTAGTATAACAAAACTCTGTGGAACCTGTATAGAAAGGGAAGGTGATTTTATTTCAAAACACATCAATATGTTGATTCTACCCACTCCCATTCTTGTAACTGTGAGCACTTGTGTGGTCTGGATTGGGTCACTTGTGTGACATGGATAAAAAGGGATGGTGGTTGTCATATCCTCCGTCCTTTCGGTCTTTCCAGGCTGTTGCAGAAAACTGGATTTTGGAGAGTCTTTCATGCCTTCCAGCCATCAGCAATAGTTATGATGTTACCTTTTGACTTAGTTGTTTGCTTACTTCACTGTCAGTAACTCCTACTTAGGGCTTCTGCCTGTTGTCTTTGACCTTATTTTGGCTGCTGTTTGTCTGCCCATTGAGATAACAGGAAGGAGCACAGTGTGTATAAATAACCTTCATGTATATTTCCTTCTCACCAACATTAATGTTCCTGTCCAAAAAACCAGTTGGCACTTGGGCTAGGTGATTGTTGTAGGTCCCTTCCAACTGGGACTATTTATTCTAGAGAACAATGTCCCCGTGTGTGACATACCTGTGCCTTTGAGATGCACGCTGGGGGCCGAGCTCCATCCACTGCACCTGCAGGTCCAGGTTTCTCTTTGGGATCTTGGAGTTGCTTTGGATCTGACAGCATGGGAGCTTCTCTGTGTTTGCTGCCATAAAGACAGTTTTGATGTGCCCTGTGTGCTCTGCTCCTGGGGTATCCAGCCTGCCCGTGCAAACAAACTAACCCCAAAACCCCCAAACATCATTTAGTGTTCAGCTTGCTCAGCTTCCTCCCTCACTCCAATGACTAAATTCCACTTCATTGATGCAATAGGATGCTTCAGGCCATGTTCTCCAGGGCAGTGATTGCAACTCCTCATGTGATTAAAGTCACTTGGCCAGCAGCCCTTATCACGGCAGGGTTCATTCCTCCAGGAAGAGTGGCTGGTGCATGTTAACTACACCGGGGTTCCAGATTTCATAGCCTTGGCATTTCTGCCTCAGTAGTGAGAATATGCTGGGATTTGTTGTGATCCCACCTGAGCCCCACAGGATATTTGGATAATGGGCATACAGCAGGATCTGGGTGCCTGTAGCCATCAATCTCCATAGGCACAGGAGATGTTTTTATTGCCCTTGCTTATCTGGCTGTCCCTCGCTCTTTTAATATGAACCATACCAAATAAAGCTGACTGAGGATTGAAGATTATCTGTGGTATTCGTCACTTGTAGGAAGGGGAGTTGGTTCAGTGTTGGCTTTTAGCATTTGCTAGGCCTTGTCTCCTTGACAGAAAACAACAGACTAAAGCGATTACCAAGAACAGCTGCTTAGAAGGGGCTTTGAATATTTTTTCCGCCTTTGCTGACCTGAACCACAGCAATTATAAGTTCTGGTTATTGTAAACTTACCACAGAACACAAGGCATACCTTAAAATGATGTCATGTCTAGACACACAATTCAGGTATAAATTATGGAGAGAAAGTAGCTTGTTCAGTGGTTAAACTGTAAAAATTTAACAAGATATTTCTGTGTCTCTAGCCTTCACTCTTGCATACGTATTTCTTTACCTCTTACCAGGAGAATTCTGTGACTGCCTCTTAATTTTTTGTGTTGGGAGATGGAATTTCCTCCCTGTTCTCCATTTCATTTCCTATTTCTGCCTCGCTGGGTCTCAAGGGAAGCAGTGTAGCCATCTACTCAGAGTCCAGAGCTAGAGAAGAAGACTCTTGGGTCCAGTCATGACTCAGGCAAGGTCACACAAGGGGTGATGTACGGCAACCTTTCCAAAATTTGGCTTGCTGGTTTGGATAGCTTTGTTTTATGGGGTGGTAGGGGAAAGAGAACTCCGCTGTGGTGCCCAGGTGCCTGGTTTTCCAAGCACTCAGAATCTGGAGTCTCGGCAACATCCCAGTGAGGCTGCGTGGGCCTTGCATTTCGGGGGAAGTTGGACTCATTTACAGCAGGCTCATCTCTGCGGTTGTGTGAGCTGGATTTCTGTGTGGAGTCACTGCTGCAGCTCTCAGGGGAGTGGTGGGCACAGCTGATGGGCAGTCTCACAGCTGGGAGTTCGAGCCCTGCAGGCTCAGAGGAGGGGTGGCTGTCGCAGGTGCTGGGGAACAGCACATGGCAATCGGTGAGCAGCACGTGGCAATCAGTGAGCAGCACGTGGCAATCAGCATCCTGCCCACCGCCAGGGACTTGGGCAGAACTCCACTGCTGCACAGGGAGGGCTCCCCTGCCAACAGGGCCTGGCTACTCTGACTTGTGTCAAAATACAGCTCCCCACACTTGGCCTGGGCTGAATTTCACCCTGAGATCGGAGTGGTTGGCTTACCACCTGGTGTAATCTATAGCTGCAGGTAGCTGCAGTGAAATGCAGACTTGGGAAGTGGAGGAAGCCTGTTGGGTTAGCAAACCAGTGCAGGGCTATTCTCCACAGTGTATTCTGTTGTGCTTTTCCTGGCCTAATTACATAGTCCTCAAGTGAAGGAATTTGGCAAGAACATTCTTCCGTTTTAGCTGGTGTTTGGTCTCAAGTTCTCTTAGTAAGCTTTTTCTCAGTCATCTCCATTAGAGCAAACTGCCATCTAGAATTTCTGTGTGTAGAAGCCTGTTGTGGATTTTGCTTCCAGGTCCAAATACGATACCTCTTCTTACCTGAAGAGGAGCACCTTGCCCTCCCCAGACACCTGGTCTGCCATCTGTGTGTCCCCTTGAGAGCAAGGATCTAACTCTTGTCGTACCTCGGCCTCTCGTGGTCTTTTTTAACCCATAATCACATCAGTTTGTTTCCTGGAAGCTGTCTGTGCTACAGGCCTCTGGAGACAGCTATTAATGCTCGGCAAGCAGAGATGGCAATTGATTCTAGAGAAGTTGTTCTGCTCTTGTTGCCATGGGGACAGTTTTGGAATACACTGAAGAACAGTTTCACTCTGTTTTCAGCATACGCAGCAATGTTCTCAATTCCAAAGGGGCACATGTTTCTGCAGTCTCATGAACTTCAAGTGTCCACACTGGCAACTCCTGTGGAAGACTTTTCCTTGGTATCCATGAACTTAGGTAGAGAAGCCCTAAGCCTTGGTTCACTCTCAACACCCGTTTTTTGGTAGAACAGCAATCAGGTCAGCTTTCCCTGTGCCATACAGATGTCAGATCTGTTCAGGAACCGTGGCATTCCCGTCCTGACCAAGAGTTTGTACAAAGGAAGTCCCCAGGTCCTTTTTGTTGTCCTGTTTTTCAGGATCACAGCAAGACCTGTTTTCATTTGGATGCGTTTGTATCCATGGTTTCTCCTGGCCTCTTTGTCCTCTGTCAGCCAGGAATGAGCTTTTTGCTGTGTTGTTCCTCTGTTTGCCCCCTGCTTTGCTGCTGTCTGCAGGGCAGTGTGTGGCAGGTGAATACTGTGCATCCTGCCAGGTGCCCAGTGTCCTCTGAGGGATTAATGCTCTGTGCAGGGGGCACAAACCTTGAGGTATTTATGAAAGCACCACAAATTGCCATAACATCTTCAAAGATAAAGTGATTGTTGAAGCAAGGCCATGGAGTCGATGCTGCCACTGGAATACTCTGTTGTTTTAAGAGCACTGAAGAAATTAAAACCCCCACTGCACTCTCCCAATGCCTTGCACAGACTGAGGTGGCCTTAGGGCCCCTTTTCAGCTTTTGATTGAGTGATTGTTTTTGTACATGGATGTCTTTTTTTTTACTTTAATGGCTATTAAACATAGGAGGAGAGTGTTATTACAGCTCTAAGTGCTGTCAGCCAAAGTTTGTCCTCACTTCTGCTTCTAGGATATCCACTTGCAGTTGTCCCAGTTTTCCCTATTCATGGCTTTTAAGAGGTTCTTTTTCTTTCATGAGACTCTTGATCAGCTCAAGTACAAACAGATGGAAAGCAGCAGAAATCCAGCTCCATAGCAGCACCCAGGCCAGGGTCTTAACTCATCTGAAGTGTTTGGTGCTCAGGGACAGGGGCTACAGCCAGGAATTTTGTAGCCTGGGGCAGGATGCTGTAGGTTCCTCCATGTGTTGTCCTTCACTATTCTTCCATCTTTACCTCTCCCTCACCTCCCCTTTCATCCTGTCTTTCCAAGACTCTTGTTTGCCCAAGTGGAGCTGGCTTTCTTTCCCGGAATACTGAGGTGTCCCTTTCCTGGCCAAGTCTGAGGACAGGAAGCTCCAGGCTCAGCTGGCACCTGTCCCCTCCCTGGGCACAGGGGGACAGGGAGTGACAGCTGATGGTCCTTGGGAGCTGAAAGTTATGGAGAAACAGTTGGTGTTTCATGGAAGAGGTGTCTTGGCACCCTGTTCTGTTCTATGGTGTTTGGGAAGTGCTCTGCAATGGAGGAAGAGTTTCTCTGCCTAAAGGATCCTGGTCCTGCTGCTGAGTGTTGTGAAGGCCAACTTCTGCTGCTCCTGGAGCCTTTACTTCAAATGCCCACAAAACAGAAGCCCTAATTAGCATAGAAATTGTCACTAATGGGCCATCTTGCCTGGAGGGGGGGAGGTGGGGGCCGGTTTTGAGCCCCTGGTCACTGCATTGCCTCAGGAGTAAGGAGGCTTGGCCATGTCCTGACTTTGTGCCAACAAGGGGAATTCTCCAACGGACCACTGTGTGTGTTTCTTCTGTGGAATGATCACCAAGAAATTTTGCCAGGGTCAGTGTGAGCCATCTTTCAAACAAATGTCATATGGAAGTTTGCAAATCCTATTGTCCCAGGAAAAATTAACTTTCACCAAAGTGTTGAAGTGTTGCAGGAAGCAAAACTTCAGACTGTGCTGGGATATTGAACTATGTGGAAGTTGGAGAATTTTCCCACTTCTACTCCATGTGGAGTAACTTAGCTTTTTCAGCACCTTGAGGGCATTGACATACATCCAGAGAAGGGAAAGGAGGAGAAATGCAAGAAATGAAAATGTGAACCAGAGCTGCTTAGGCAGAGACCATAGCCTGGATATGAGATTCCCTTTTACTTCAGATTATATAGGATTTTTATGGGAAAGGGAAGAGATATGATCTCTGGGAAGAACACACCTATTCTGCAGCTTTCTGCTCAGGGATGGCCTTTAGCAAGTGTGTGGGTATAGATAAGCTCTTAATATGAAGCAGAGCTTCTTAAAGTCCTTAGCAACATCTCTCTAGGAACTCTGCAGGGAGAGTTTTTGTTTAATAGAAATTTTTAATTCTAATAGAAATTTTAACTTCTGGGAAGTTAAAGTTTGGTTAACAGTGGGACCAGCTTTTCATACATTGGAGTTGGGTCAGTGCTGTGTTGGGAACTGAACGTGCCTGTTGGAAGTGAAGCAGTGGATGGAGTGTAGTGTGAAACCTGTGTGATGCTGATTCCGAATAGATGTTGTGTGGTTTAACACAAAACAACAATTTCCCTTGGAACTGATGCCTAAAGAGGCCAACCTAGAAACAGAGACTGGACAGGAGGAAGGGAATAAAGGTGGATATTTATTTGAAAGGCCTTCAGAGGCACACCCTGGGCAGGCCAAAGGCTGCACCCAAGATGGACCCCGAGTCACGAGTTCTTCACACTTTTATAGCTTTGGTCCATTTGCATCTCAACCCAATTTCACCAATTAAACTTTAGCTAATGATGGAATTTCCCCTCAGCTTGCCCCCCTTCTCAAGATGCTGGGTTACACATTTTGGGCCTAGGCCGGGCTGGGTGTCCTTGGAGAGCAGCCTGGAGAGGCTTTGTTCTGTCTGTCTCAGCATGAGAGAGCAGCAGCTCCCAGGCTGCAGGACGCTGCAGAGTTACACACTGGGAATGCAGGATTTGAAAAATATAAAAGTTAAAACCTGAGGCATCAATATAAGTTCTGAATATACATAGGAAAAATGTGTGTGGCATCTGTGGATGTGCTGAAAAGAAGCATCTTTGCTCACAGATTTCCACGTTCCATGTTTGTGTGTTTGCTGACAGCCCACTCTGGCATTTTGTCATGTAATTGCAGACTCTCAGCCTATCCTACCATTTTCTAAGTAGTGCTCTTGGCCACACCAGCAGGCCAGGCTGTGCACATTGTGAGGACAGACTATCACACTTTTTATAATCTCAGCTAGTTCCTGAAGTGGAGCTTTGAGTGACTGGTGACAGATCTGCTCTAAGTTTGGAAGCAAATGCAAATTATTTCAGAGAAAATCTTTTTCACAGAGCAAGCCTCTGCTAGCCGGGGAGGAAGGATCAGATATATTCACCTAGGCTTTCTCATCTAGCCAGCTTCACATTCCTTTCCCTCCTCCTCCCAGGCTTCTGTTTCTTTTGTTTCCCCCCAAGACCCATTGTTCTTGTTCTCTTTCAGTGGTTAAGGCACAGCTGGGGTCAGGAACAGGCAGAGAGCAGTTTTGGGGTGCTGGGCTGAGGTGGGTTCCCGATTCCCAGCCTCAGCTGCTCTGCTGTGCCCAGTCCTTGGTGGCTCACAGCAGCTCCCACCAGTGCCATCATCCACAGCTTCTGCTGTGTCCACAGGGTCAGGTATTTCAAACTCCTCTGCTTGGACTCTACAAGTACAAGACCCCTCCTTCTGCACTGTTAATGGGGAATAATCACATCAGTCCCTAGGATGTGGGAAAAGGAACAGGAGGCAATTGTTTCCTCATTTCCCTGGCCTGAGACACCCCAAACCTGAGATGTTGTGGACAGACTTTGGTTCTGTGTGTGCCACAGGAGAGCAGCAATGCCTGGGGAAGCCTCTCTGCAACTGGTACTGAACTGAATTTCACTCTTGTGCCAAGAGGGTTGGTAAAGGATTGTCTCCACCTTTTCTCCACCTTCCTCCACCTTGCTGTGGGGTTTCAGAATGGCAAAGGCTGCTCTCCTGTGCTTGGCTCCTCGGGTTGAGGAAGGTGAGTGAGCTGTCAGAGCTCTCACACTGGGACTGTGCAGGGGTCTGGAAGCTCTGTCTCTGACTCCTCTGCTCCCTGTGGAGGGGAATCAGAGGGTGAATCCAGCAGGGGCTTCTCTCCTGTTCCTCAGCTACCTGAGGAAGGTCTCTCCTGCGCCTGCTCCCTGCAGCTGCCTTCCCTGGAGGGCTCCATGTAAATGCAGGAGGGCTGTTGGCTTGTGAGAAGGAAAGTGATACTTTGGAAATTGCCAGACTCCAGGATTTAACTCTTTAGCCTCTAGAGCTCCCAAGCACTGACTGCTTCAACATGCTGAGTTAGCCCCTACTTCCCAAGTGTCCTGCAACTGAGCTGAGCTGTCTGGGATGTGCAAGGCAGCCCATTTTCTTCCCTGCATCCATGGGATCCCAGCTGCGCAGACAAGAAATCATCAGGGAACAACCCAACAAGAAAAGGAGGTGAGAGCAAGTGCCTGAACTCTGAAAAGCAAAACTCTGGGAGTGGCTCACCTCCCTCCCCACCTTTCCTAAAGCTCAGCAGCACTCACGGAGCTGGAATGGGGGCTGCATTTATCAAATTCCTGTCTGCAACAGCAAAGCAGTTGTTTTAGATTAGTGTACAAATAGACATTAGTGTAATACATCTGTTGTTAATCCACGTCTTGGTAGAAAAGAGATGCCAACACATCATTTATTAGCCACATCGATCCTATAATGTCCTTTCTTTTGTCTTTTGAGTATGTAATGGGTTCCAGGATGTCTTTTATTTCATTGTATACCACATTTCCTCTTGTCTAACATAGCAGGACATAATGTGTTCCAGGATATAATTTATGCCATTTTGGAACTGGACACCACACAATGTATCCTGAACTTTTCTGAAAACCTTCAGTGTGTTGTGCTCTGCTCACAGGTCTTTGCACAATTGATGGGTAGAAAGAGCTGGAAAACTAGCAGGAAGGAAAGCAATTTATTCTTAGTCCAAGGAGAGCTGAAGGACCATGAGGAACTCTGGATGCTGGCATGGCAGGCTATAACTCTTACAGCCTTGATTTGTTTAGAAAGTTGGAAAGGGAAGTGCTAGTCCAGCTTAAGAGCCTGTCCATGACTGCTTGTGTAAGACCCTGATAGTTTCAGTGGGATTCCACTTTGAAAAGGAACCAGTTAAGAGGCAGCTGAGACAGATACAAATCTCCTTTTCTGTGAAAATTGAGGGCTGCTGCTTATCTGATTATATCAAAACTCTGTGCCAAACCTAGGTGATAGAATGAGAATCACCTCACTGTCTTTTTCCCTGTTTGGTGATGTTAATGGGGTTTGAGAAGCAGATGACATTCACAGGTGATGAGGGAAGCAGGGACACAAATCCTGCTGAAAGTTGGGGAGTTTGGTGGTAATTTGCCTGTGGAATGATCATCTGGGGAGGAATTGGCAGTGGCCACTTGCCTGATAGCTTCTGCAGCAGTCTGTTCCTTTTGCTTGTCTTTGTCATGAATTAAAATCCCACCCAGAAGGATGGAATCCCAGTCCTGCATCCCCTCCCCACTGCAATATCCCAGTGTCAGCTCTGGCCTGTGCCAGATATTCACTTTGTGGTGGAGTTGGACACTGCAGCAAGAGACTGCTCTAAAGGGACAGCACAGGATTTCAAATCAGCTTCTGCACAGAGGAAGGATCACCATGAGCAGAACCTTTGATTTTTAGGTCAGACCAACAGTTGTTGTCAACCTGTGGAAAGGTTTTTAAAGATAAAATATTTTGGCAAAATAAAATATATTCCTTTTTGTTTTGTTTTGGTTTGGTTTTTTGTTTGTTTTTTGTGTTGTTTTCTTTCTTTCATCAAAGGATCTCACAGGAGACGATTTGTCTTGCACTGTCCCAGTTTCCCTGCTGTGGACCCCATTCTGTCTGTGTGTGTCTGGCTTCTGATGCCTCACTCCTGAGGCTGGAGGTCTGCAAGGGAATAATGGCCCTGTTAACTGCAGCCCCGAGTTCTTGCTCTGTCAGACTTTTTCTTTAGTATGTGCTGCTTTTAAGCACTGGAATAGTACAGGGATTTTGGGGAAGGGTTGCTGGGGTAACCGAGACGTAAGACCAGAGGGAATAATGTTAATAAAATAAATTGCTGACTCGGAGCAGCGTGATAACTCAGACGGGTGAGTTCTCAGGCTTGACATCATGTTTTTCTCCTTTCCTCCCTCTCTGCCCTGCATCAGCTGCCTCTCACTTGCAGGCACTGTCATTCACAGGCCCCTAGTTCAGCTAAATCCAATACGGTGTCATGACATTAGTGCATAGGTCTCCTGTGCCAGGATCTCCTTTCCAGGTCTCCAGAGAACCAAATGTTCAAACTTTTTAAAAGGCAAACTGTTGTAGAAATAAGAAACTCTTCTTCCTCTCCACACAGCTCAGCACCATTCCTGTGCAGGGGGAGATACCACAGAATATGAAATAACAAACAGCACAGACATCAGTCAAGTGATTCATTCTCCTGCCAAGGCATAAGAATACTGGAGGATGAGGAGGAGTGGAGAAGGTGGAGTTATTTATGTTGTGAATAGCAGCTGTAGGTCTGTATTGTGCTATAAACGCAGAACAGAGTCTCAAACTGAAAGATCTTCCTGACTGCACTGTCTGCTTTAGTGAAAAGATCACAAAATTAAGGCAGTTGTGAAACTGTGTGTTTCCATATGAATGGTCTCGAGATCTTAGTGTCACAGGACATGAACACAGCTGAAATTTCTGTGAGGTTCAGAAGATGTTCAGAACCTTTTACTGCTATTGAGATCTCTTCTGGTTGCATCAGAGCAGATAAACCTCCCAGAGCACAGCCCAGCAAGTAAATTGTGGTGCTTGAGAAGAACCTTAAGGAACAATAAGTTCTTCTGTTAACTGTCTGATGTATGGTTCTTTATGCTTTCCCTGATGCCAGCCCTTTGCAAAAACTTGTTCTTCCTGGCACTTCCTACTGGCATTTATCCTGTTGGTACCTGAGGCCAGTAGCTGCTGTTGAGGGCCTAGATGGCACTTTGTCCTACCACCATAACATTTAAGAGCTCCTCAGGAGGAATGGTGTGTGCCTATACACAGGGGAGGAATTACCAGCACATTTAGGTGCTGTGCAGGCTGGGACACTGAAGGAAACCTCCAGTGGCTTTCCCGTGGTTAACAATCAGTGCCCTGTAGAAGATATTGGTGCTTCTCAGCTCTGTGCCTCAATCCAGTTTGTGTTTTCTCTCCCTGGAACAGAAACAGTGAATATTTGAGTGATGGAAGCTGCCTTGATCATGTAGAATTATGCCAATGTCCTTTTTCTCCTAGACCCAGCCCACTTTGTACAGCACTGCTGAGAGCCTGGTGAAACCCCCTGCCCTGCACCTGCCCTGGCCCCCAGCACAGCCTCTCGGGGGATGTGGGCCCCAAACACTCAACCTCTGAGCAAATTGGCTTTCCTGGGGTCCAGGCAAAATTGGCTTGTGGTCCTCACCCAGTCCTTGGTCCATCAGCTGCTCTAGAATCATCTTTAGAGACACACTCTGCTTTAGTGGCTTACAATGGCCAAGGGAGCCACTTCCTAGGCCGTGTGTGCTCCTGTCTGGGCCCTGCAGCCAGAAGGTTGCAATTATTTCCTTGCTCTTTCAGACTTCATTGTGTTGCTCCACATGCCTTCATATGGTAAAGGACACTGCAAAGTTCTAACAAGCTTGGCTGGAATAACCATTCCTTCTTGGCAAATACCTCCCCTGACTTGAAGCTGTGCAGTGAGACCAAGGAATCACCTTTACCTTTTGCAGTGGGGTGGTGATGCTGCTCACTCAGCCCTGTCCCTGCTGAGGCAGGTATCCATTCCTGTGGGAAAGGGAAGGAAATACTTCTCTTTTGGCTGTTGAGCTGGTGTCTGCAGTTCACCAAGCTCTAGGAATGTGCTGTTCCCATGGTGATCCCGGGCTGGTCAGTGCCATGTGCTGGGGACCTGACTCCCCAGACCACTGGGGGAATGGGTTAAGAATCCTGTGCCCAGTTAAGCACAGCAAGCTTGACACAGAGCTGTACAGGGTGGGATGGCTCTGTGGGAACTGTAGGCAAAGCAGTCAACACTGAAGACTTTTAAAACGCCTTGGAGGTGATTTATTTTCCTCATGCACTTTCTCAGATGGAGCTGGTGCACTTTCAGGTACTCTTTTACACAATGCATGGTCCAGCAGGTTATATTTGATTCCTTCCTGCCCCTGAAGCCCCTGGAACTGCTCTGAATTTACCCCAGCAGAGCTGAGGTTGGGATTAAAGCAGATGGGAAACTTGGCAAGCCCTGCAGGCAGGATGGCCTTTGCAGGGGCCAGGCACGAGAGCACATCTGTTTGCTTCTGCCCTTCTGTGCATCTAGTGAGAGAGGGGGCTTAAAGGGGGTTAGAAAAAAAGAGAAATCATGGTGTGATGCAGTGTTTTGGCACCACTGAGTTATTTTGCTTAATAGTTTGGAGATGATTTAATCTTGGAGATAATTAAATTGAAGGTGTCATTTCAAAAGATAACAATGTCTGTATGAGCTCTGTTAGGTTTGGCATGAGCTTTGGCTTGTTTTGTGGGATTGGGGGATTTTCTTGAGTGGAACATGGGGGAGGAAAGGCAGGGCTGGTTTGATGGTCTTTATTTCCACCCTTTCGTGCTATAAAATAATCTGACATAATGCAGAGCAAGAAAGCAGCCCCTGGGACTTCAAGGGGGTGAGAGCAAAATACTCCCCTGGACTTCAGTGTAGCTTCTGATAAAAAAATATCTTAGATCAAGTCTCATCTTCATGTGTCTGCTCCCATGACCTGCTCAGGGAGAGGAACTGCTCTGTGAAACAGGGCTGAGGTCAGGCACTGTGAGCTCTGCAGGGACCCTTCTTAGGGGTGTGGGGTCCCAGGGTTCTTCTGGGCTCCCAAAATGTTGCTCTCTTCTCCACTGTCACTTATTTCAGCTGGAAAGTCCTGTACGTGTGGCTGACGTGGTTTGTGGCTTGCTCTGTGCCTTTCCTGCAGGACAGCTGTGCCTGACAGCCACCTCTGCTCCAACCCCAAGAGGGAAGTTCCCTGCCCTGAGCTGGGCACAACTCAGTTTGTGGTCCCTGTGGGGACGTGCTAATCCTTGTGCTTTGGGTACAGGTCTCCTCCAGAGCTGTGTGTGATGTTGGGGACTTACCCAGCCGAAATTTAACCTTTAGCCTTCTGGTATGTGACCTACAGGTGACTGGAACACGTGTTCCAGAGCTGAGGTGCCAGCCTGCTCCTATAGACCCTCTTGCATGGTTAGAGGGAGCCAGCCTGCAGTTTTCCCAGCCAGAATCCCTGTGAGTTGGCAGGGAGCCCTCAGTCCCACGTGTCCGTGCTCTGCTCCATCCCTGCCGTGCCCCAGGCCCTGCCTGTGACACGGGGGTGACCAGGGCGCTGCACTGGGGGGGAGCAGCTCCCTGCTCAGGACACCTGCCTTGCTGAGAGCTCCCCTCACTGTCCTCAAAGATGCTCCCTCAGCCCAGGCCCTACTCACCAATGGGTTTGTGCAGTAAGAGTTTGGGAGCAGTTTTCCTTCTCTTTCAACACTGCATTTTTAGTAGTATTTTGCCTTGTTCTTAAATGCTGCATTTATTTCTCTGGGTCTCAGAGCTCTGCTGCCACCGGTTTAACACCAGCTGTGTGACCCTCAGAGAAGAAAGGCTCTATGTAATAATGTGTGTGTGTCTGTGGTTTTTTTTTCACTTTAGCTCTGATGTGAAAAGCCCTGTCTGGGTATTTAAATGGCTTGTGATATACACCAATTTATGTAGAAGTTGGCAGGGGTTTTTTTTCCTTGCCAGCAGGAGAAGGAAGGGGACCTGGGACCTCCTTCTGGTGAATTACTTAGAAAAACAGCCAACATTTAAAATTACAGGTTTGGAATTGAACTATAAATTCCAGTGAAGTAAAAGATCCATGAATAATATGTCATTAGGCTGAAATATAATTTGTTTGTATGTTTTAAGCAGTAGAAAGGAAACAGGATATAATTCCTATTAGCAACGTATATATTTTCCCCAAGCAAGAACCAGCTGCCTGATGGAAAGTTTATGTTTGCTCTGTAAATGTTTTTAACTGTTTGGTTGTATTGGGTTCTTTTTCCAGTGGTACACAGAGCTTTAACCTCTCCTGGTTCAGCGAGGTTATGTGCTGCTCTCAGTCTGGGATTGTGTGCCCTCTGTTCAGTGTGAGCATGTCACGGGATGCCAGGTATTTAACATAAGATCCAGAATCAAGAGTAAATTTGTCTGTCTGCTCTGATCAGCATCTTGAGAATTACAAGCCAGGCTCACAGAACATCTTCTCACATCTTTGCTCAGATCTGACCAACTCTTCTGTGATCTGGAAAACTCTGGGGAACAGGAGGAGGTATTTTTACAAGGGACTTTTTGCATTTCTCACAGTGTTGGACCCAGCGTAATCACAGAGCACTTTTGGTGTTTTTAAATGGGGACCATGTGATTTTGTTTATGCCAATAGAAGTCTGAGTGAACAGGATCACTTCGGTTTGAGACAGAAATTTCCACAGATCCTTCCACAAAAAGGTTTAAGGCATTAGTGGTGGCGTTCCACCCTTTCAGTGAGCAAAGGTGGATGCCAGCTGAAGAATCTGGAGTTTCTCTCATTTTCCTTTATTTTTATCTGTCTCCTCACTGGGCTGGTGGTGACATTGTGGCTGCACCTGCTTATCTCACAGCAGGTAGCTGTGGAAGGCAAAGGCTTACAGAAAACTATTTTTTTAGGATGATTCCAGTTTAACATATGTGGGTCCAATCTTGTGTTTAACGTCACTTTGGGTTTAGTTTGGGAGGCTGGAGTATGTGACTTGGTTTGGGAAGTTATGCTGGCTCTAAAGTGGTGCATCCCAGGGGTGTGTTGGGGCTCACAAAGAGCTTTTGTTGGTTCTGAGAAGGTTCTGAGCTCCCTGTGAATCTTAACAACCTTGATAAGGGCTTGCTCTGACTTCAGCTTCAGAGAGATGGAGAATTAAAAAGAGGACAAGTTGTTCAGACATGCTGTGTGCTGACACCTGGCACTGCACAAGGCTGAAGGAGCAGTCTCTGTCCAGCAACACTTGTGTCCAGGAAATGTGTAACTCTGGGAGCTCCTGGGCCACTCTCTCTGCTCGGAATTGGAAGCAACTCAGCCAAAGGCTGAGGCAGTGGAAGAGCATTTTGATAAAGATGGCCTAAATAGAAACACGATGGAGACCTGCAGCAGCCCTGTGAATCCTGGGCCGAGCCAGAAAGAGTTAAAGAGCTCCTGTCCAGGGAGTAATGGCAGGAGCTGCCATTTGGTGCTGACAGACAGGGAGTCACTTGCTGCCTGCAGCTTCTATCAATTTCCACCCCGTTGTCAGCAGGTTGTAAACAAAACCTCTGCTGGGCTGCTCTTTGTGCTGGCTCTGGGACTGCAGCCACCTCGGGGTGAGCTCTGATGGATATGGAGAACTGATGGATATCCAGGGGCCTGCCTGTGCCTCCAGCATCGCTCAGGGCAAGGGAGACATCCCAGCACCCCAAAATCCTGCTGGCATGGCCTCAGAGCCTTCCCAAGGCAGCGGGAGGCCCGGGGCACTGTGTGTTTCTGGTTCACCCCAAGGAAATAAACTGCTGTCTGATGTGAACTGGGCTTGATTTTTTGGCAGCTTCAAGAGAGAGAAATAGGATTAAAACTAAATGGAGGAATTCCTCTTTTCAAAAAAGAAAAATGGAAGAGGAGGGAAAGGGTCCAGCTTGAAATCGAGCTTAATGTTGCTGCTCACTCTTGGAGTTGCTCAGAAGGCATCCAAAAACTAACTTGTGTGTTTTTGGAAGTAGCCTGGCCCAGCACGGCGAGCTATGAAACGGGGGCCCTGAGCTGTGCTTTGTGGCTCCACAACCAACTCCTGCGTGTGATGGGGACCAGAGTGCTCAGGCCGGCTTTTCAGAGGCAGTCAATAATTTCTGGGCTGTCTGGTTTGGGAGTTTCCAAATCCAAGCAGCTTCCACTGGCTTCTGTTGGTGGTTCAGGGTAGGCAGAGCCTTGAACAAACAAACAACCACCACCCCCTGCTGCTGCTGCTCAGACATCCCAGCTTAAGACACCCAAAGCCTGCAGTGCCCAAGTCCTTTTTCCACACCAGAAAATGTTGACTTTCATCTTTGTGTGTTTCTTCATCCATAAAATAACAATGTTACAACCAATTGCTTATACCTGATAGTTGATGTCTGGACTTAAAAAAAAGTTAGTTTCCTCAAAGGAAACAGTTGTGAAGCAGACTTTCTAAATGTGGTGCCAAGGCTTTCATGATGGCCCTCTCTCTACGGGAGGTGAAGATGCCATGGAACTCTCTGTTTTGAACTAATTTAGAGCATTTCTTTTCAGGCTCCTGTGAGTCTTGTCCTCTCTGAACATGGGTGTTCCCATTCTCCGGTTTGTTTTTCACATCCGTGCGCTCATCTGGAACAGCCCAGCTCCCGGGGGATGCTGTATGGAGAGCATTGGATTGAGCAGTATGGTGTTCATCCCCAGGAAATGGTGATCCGAGTTCACTCCAAGGCAATAACCCCAGGAGGACACTGGCAAAGCTGCAGCTTTGGGGGTTTGAATGGCAGCTCTGAGCCCCAGGTCTCTGAAATGAGGCGGAAAGCTTTTAGATTCTATTAAATGGGCATTTTTATTTGCATTTTGCTGCTGTGATAAAGGCAGGGGCTGTTCATGGCTCCTCCTGCCTGAGGGCAGAGTGTTTGGTGCTGTAATTTTAGCTGTTCAGCATCTGCTCTGTTACACCCCTGCTCGAGAAGGGGACTCAGCACTAAACTTTCCAGGTCTGTCTGCAGTTGATCTGCTTCAGTCCTACTGGCATTTTTGATGGGAATTTTACGACTTCTTTCTTGCAAGTTTGGTACACATTTTGTTTTCTTTGGAGCCAGTATTGGCTCCTTGTGCCTTTCTTTTGGAAGCTCCCGTGATCAATGCCTTTGGTTGTGGGAACTCTTGCAGAGAAGAGCTCTGTCATCATTTATGGGGGTACGGGAAAAACAGATGAAGAAGTGTAATATATGCCAAATATTATCCTCAGAACTGCTCTTATCTGATATCTACAGCTGTACTTGTTTAATGTCAATATTATTTTGCTTAGCTGGACCTTTCTTTAGAGAAGTTTTTGTTAGAAAAGTGGAGTTCTCTGAAATCAGACATCTTTGTTCAGCAACTAGAATGATCTGTGTCGGTATCTGTGTGTGTGATTCACTTTTACTGCATTGGGATTGGTTTTCAATACTCTGTGTTTTCTGAAGTCCCATTCTGGTGGAAGCCATCAGGAGGAAAGGAGCTGTTGTGGTTTCAGAAGTTGGATGCTCTCCACTGGTCAGCTGGATAAGATACGACACCTTATTTTTAATCTGGCACTGCTCTGCCACCCAGATTGGCACCTTGGGTAGACTCTTGAAAAAAATAGGAATTCTTGGGTAGCATGAGCCAGCAGGACAGATTCTCCATTTGTGTCACTGTCACATGTGATGTTTGTGCTGCCTTATGCTCAGTCACCATCTGCTCCTGAGCCTGTTAAGTCACCTGAGCAATTAGTCCAAGGCTCACTCATCAACCATGGACTATTTATACTTATTTTTGGATCTCCTTCATCACAGTGCCTGGGCCTAATGAAGGGAATGTGGTTTAGATGCCAAGGCAGGTAAATGAAATAAGTAAAACTAAAAATTCTCCTATCCCCCAGTAACTTTTGTAACCAAACAAGCTGATTTTGGAGACAGAGCACTTGGCCTTTTAAGGGAAATCTGTTCTTCAGTCTGGTAACTCAGGCTAACACTTAATCTTTAACTTCTGCAGCACTGTTATGACCCAAGGCAAGGCATCCATCCCTTTTGCAAAAGAATTGTAATCCAAGCCCTGACCATTCAGGATAGTGATGATAAAACAGGAGCTATTAAAGCACTCACTGCACGAAGCCAACAGTTACAACAACATTTTTAATAGGTGTAAAAGTGTCTAAAAATATTACCTGCCTGCATAAATAAGTTTAAATCGGAATAAGGAGTAGAGTCTCTTAAACGCATCAGTCTAAGATTCAAATTTTTTTTTTTTTGTTTAAGTGAAAAGCTTAAATAATTTCCCCAGAAAGCCAGTTTGTAACTTAAGCCTTCCCAGGGAATGATCCAACGTCCAGTCTAATCGTTTTATGTGACTATTTAATCTACTGTTTAACAAACAAAAATACTTGCAGTACCATAGCAACTACTGCACAGATTGGTGCCCTTGGGACAGAGATCAGCTTCCTGATCCAAAGCAAACCTGCCTACTCTGTATTCTGAGATATACTTTAGGGCAACCTTGTGCAATCATAAGGAAGACTTTCAAATGCAAGCTGAAATGGACTCATTTTTTGGATGTGGATGTTTCATTCACTCTGAGATGCATAAATATGCTCCTTGCTTTGGGATAAATAGGCATCCATAATTCTTCAAGGCTTCAAGGACATGAAGAGTTCCAGTCTTTTTCCTGGATGGAGATGTATTATAGCTAGAAATCACTTTTTAATTTGTGCATAAAACCTGTGTGTATTGTGTTTCAGAGGAATGTCCAGCTAATGGTTTTATATTTAAGGTAATAAAGAACCTCTCCTACTCTGGCTGTGGCCAGAAGCTTTAAGAACCTTTGCAGAAGCATTGGTTTTGATAAAAGGCTTTGTCGTGGGTCTAGACCCCCATACTCCTGATTGGCTTCCTGTTTTCTGGATGTTTATTCCACAACTTCATTGCTGCAGCTGAGGGTTTTCTGTGCCAGCCTTTTGTAGCTTTGCTCTGGTGCTGTTGGATCTGCAGTATATGAAGGAAACTACCCTGGACCACAGCACAGCTCAAAAATGCAATTTAATTGTGGTCCTATTTCAATCAGTTACACACAGAAAGAGTGGTGAGGCATTGGAATTGTTTGCCTGGGGAGGTGGTGGAATCACCATCCCTGGATGGGTTTAAAAAATGATTGGATGTGGCACTCGGTGCCCTGGTTTAGTTGAGGTGTTAGGGCATGGGTTGGACTCGATGATCTTGTCGGTCTCTTCCAACCTAGTGATTCTGTGATTCTGTGATTTGTGTCCCCTGATGAACATGCCCTGGATCTATGGCTGTCCTGGCACAAAGCAACTGGGCTTTGTTCTGGAGAGCGTGGATTTATCCTTAGGCTGGAAATACTTCCAAGCCTTCCATGATTTGTTTTGCATCTAGAGCTGGTCAGGATTTTCCCAACAGAACTGATTTGTGTCAGAAAACACTGACTCTGTGAGATCTTTGCTGTTGTTGTTGTTGTTGTGAGAGATGGCTGGGTCCAGAGAGGCAGGGGTGATGCTGGTGAGCAGCTCCAGGTCTCCTGGTGGGCTCTGTGGCTGCCTGGGAAGGGTGGGAAGGGGTCAAACCAAGGTGAGCTGGGACACTGGAAGGTGCTCATCAGCTGAATGCCCCCTCCTCAGCTGCCCCCAGGCTGGAGGACATCCCATGGATGCATCCTTGTCTTGGAAACTCTGCGGTGTGGTATTTCCTCTTCTCCTCTTGCACAACCCGCCAGATATCGGCAATTTGGAATTGTCTTTGAAGCACAAGTCCCTCTCTGGTGTTGTTTGCAAGGGAGGCCTGTGGGACCAGAAGAGCTGGTTGCTGTTCCTGTGTGTTGTACAGAGCATGGGGCTGTTCTTGGGGTGTTTCCCATTCTCTGCTTGGGTGCCCGAATCCTTTCATGGCGTTACAGCCTGGTTTGCAGGCAGGAAAGAAGGGATTTTGGGATTTGTTAATGCTCCCAGGAATGTGTGTTGCCATAAAAGTTTTTGGGTAGTGATGGTGTGACTATATAGTAAATATTTGTCTATTCCCTTCCACCCCCTCCCCTTTTCTGCTTTTCTTTTTTCCTCCTGTTATTCTGTGAACTTTCATTGCTGCTGTCTGCTCTTTTGCATTAACAGCACCAACAAAAGCTGTTAGTATGTTTGCCTAAGAGAAATCATTTATCATATATCTGTGTGTAAAGTTTGAGAACCTTTCTGGTTCAAAAGCATAAATAAAATGTTGAGCTACCATGATCCTAAGGAAAATTACTGTACTTCAGCTAAAAAGAATCTGTCCACATTTCTGGGCACTCTGTGTAAAATTATATCCCTAAGAAATAGAACTTATTAATGAAAGTTTTGACAGAGAAGATTTCACTTTGAAAATAATGTTCCCCAAAGCTTTTATAATAATTAGGTTTGAAAAAAGGCTGTCCAGACACAATAATTTCCAGGCTGAGTGATCAGATATAACTTTCTTCTATCTATCTTTTCTTTTTTTCCCCTCTTCCGTTAAAATCCCCCCTCACAATTGGACCTGCCATAGATTTAATACTGGAAAGCCCCAATATGGTATAACAAAGACAAAAAAAAAAAAAAGGAAG